>SCLH01001500.1:2707-27571 GCA_004367855.1 Oikopleura vanhoeffeni | reverse complement strand
TTATTTAATAAAAACGGCAAATTTTCTTAACTTATAGTTATTTTAGAAATAAACCTTGTCCTAACTGTTTTGCAATTTATCATATTGAGTTGTGATTATCAGTTTACACAAAAATTAAAAGTTATTAATGGACAGGGCTATCTTGCGTTAACATATCCCATTGAAACCTGTAGCTCAGAAGATTTATTGAGTGTTGTGGCAACTCGATGCCAATTGGCTTTTTAATCCGTTGTTTGACCTATTAATAGAATTTGCGTAGTAATGCAATTTGTTATTTATCTGCGAATTAGTTAAACAGTCAAAATTTGATCGGTCTAAAATTCGAACAAAATAAGAAATTCTAAATTCTTAGCGTAAAAAAGGCAAGCACGGTTTAGGCAACTGGATTTCGCAAGCTCGGTGGAAAGTTCAGATTCGGCAAACTCGGTGGTAGGCAAGCTTGGTATCTGCAAAATCGGTGGTAGATAAGCTTGGTGTCGGAAAGTTCGGTATCGGCAACTCGGTGATAGGCAAGCTCGGTTAGGGAAGTTCGGTCCAGGCAGTTCGGTGGTCGGCAAGCTCTGTTCGGCAAGCTCGGTGAATCGACTAAATCCGATTTTTCGAGGTCAGTTTCAGGTTTGGCCCAAAATAAGAAAAAAATACTAATTTTGACACAATAGGGTACCCCTTAAGGGGATCGGGCATTTTGACAGATTTGCACTTTTTGCAATTTTTTTTGACTTGATGGGAAACTTTTTGCCACTTCATAATTTTTAAATAAAAGTTTCTCAAACGTAAGTTGCCACTTTGAGCCACTTTGTTAATCTGTTTTTTTTCAGATCGATTATTTTTACTTTATAAATGTCTTTTTTGAAAAAACACTCAAAAAACGCGCGTTTGCTATCAAAGGTGTCTAATAAACATTAATTTCTTTCTTCTTCTTTAATCACGTATGATAGACAAAGATACGGACTATTTCGTAGCTCCGATATCTATTCTATTCTATGCTTGCAGCTTTTGGCCTGCTCATGCAACAACGATACACCATATTTGTATTGTGGATTTGCATACATCCTATATATATTTAGTATACAGATAATCTCGCAAAATATAATCTAATATCAATCTCTAAATCTCAGTACTAACCCGCCGCTGACGAAGCTCTCACTGAGTAGAATTATGTTTACGAAGCGGCCACCAAGAGTTAATTGATCAAACTCTGATCCTATTGACTGACAGATGATCTATATTTAGTGGAGTATACAACCTAACGAATATGCCAATTCACTCACACACTTACGTGATCTCAACGGCGAAGACATCAACTCGTTGAGTATACACGAAGTCAACGACTCGTTGGTATACATGTTATCAACGACTGTGAGTATACATTAAGTCAACGACGTTGAGATTCGACGACTCGATACTAGTTAAACGACTCGTTAGTTATACACGAAGTAACGACTCGACAGTATAATATGATCAACGACTGTTGAGTATACATGAAATCAACGACTCGTTTGTTCAACGACTAGTTCGAGTAGACTTGAAGGTCTTACATTATGAGTAGGGTGCATCACTTCAGCTTGTTACGTTAAAAGCTTTAAACAATGGTCTTGACCACTATCAAAAATTCATATAATTTAATTTTATATGATTTTTACGTCAAAATCAAAATAAAATTTCCGAAAAAAAATGAAAAAAAACGACATTTTAGCACATCGAAAGAATATTTATTTTCATGAGTTTAATTTATTAAATTTTACGTGGTGGATGGTCGGCTTACCAATTGGGCAAGTCTCGGTGAATAATTTTTTTAATTCTTGATTAAAAAAGGCTTAACTAGATTTCGCGCAAACCGTATTTTCATTCAAAAAGTATGATTCAGAGTATAAACAAGAGCGAAGAAACAAAACGAAGACATATTTGATTAAAGTTAAAGTAAGCATTCTCAATATTTTCAGCTGATGATTCCAGAAAAATAAGTTTGAAATTTTTGAACATGAAATGAGAAAAATTTCAGAATTTTTCGAAAAAATTTTGCCAAAATATGTCAAAAAAATATATATAATTTTCCAAAAAGCGCTTGAAAACATTATGAGAATGAAAAAGTTTAAGCGGCCATTGAAAGCGTTTTGGCAACAAAAATTGGAAAATGAAATTTCATGGATCCAAAACGAAACGAAAAAAAGTATAAATTTAGCTTATTTAATTGTAAAATGCGCATTATTTTTTGAAAGCAACTTACAACTTTTTGACTGATGTCTGCACAATCATATTAACTGTTTTTTCTGTACTTAACTCCCACCTGCACGAGCGTGCTTCAGAACACAGAGACCAAAAAATTTTGGGGAAGTGTCATTTTGGCCTGCGGAATATCGGAACGGACCCCCGATAGTTCCCCTTATTTTTAATTTCAAGAATTTTGGTGAGTTCTAGAAATTTCTCATCAGACCGCGAAATGCATTATTTGGATGCAATTTTCGGTTTAATGCAGTTAAAACAGTACTGGAACAAGATAATGATCTACAAGGTACCAATTTTATTGTGACAACAGCCCTAATTCTTAAAAATCAAGTAAATTGAGTTTTGTATGCTCAAATCGAAGTTAGGTGCTCCAAATTGGCGTTTTAAAAGGTCAGTTTCTGACCACTAGATGGCCAAAAACTTTTTTTTTGTGCCCGGAATCGTTTTTTCTGGGTCAACAACCCCCGTGAGGTCTAAGAATTTGTATCAACTACTGTAGTTCTCTCGTTAGTTTACCGGTGCGCTCCCTCACTATGTGTGTGACACACACCTGTGTTCTGAAACATTACGTGCAGGTTGGAGGTGAACAGGACATTCGTGCAGGTGGGGGTTAAACAAAAAAATTTAGAAAAATAAAAATTTCTCTTAATCCCGATATTTTGCCAGAATGATTCTTAAATATCTTATATAATAATAACTTGTTTTATTAATAAACTATTTTATAAATAGTTATTATGCTAATAGTTTTCTTATTTCTCTAATTAGTAATTGCCGAGGGAAAATCCTATAAGAAAAGTGAAAATGTCATCTGTCAAAATGCACCGACCCCTTAACCCACATACTCAGCGCTGGCCATATCTGGCCAAAGTGATTTGCGAGCCCTCTTTTCATAAGTTAACGAAAAAAACGAAAATTTCGAAAAAAAAAATTATAATTTGGTCGATAGAACACTTTGAAATTACCCAAAATCCATGTGGAGCATTTTTAAAGCCCCAAAGGCCTCATAAAACCAGCGACCAATACCCCCTTAAGTGCATAATAAAATAAAATTTTGATACTTGATGACGATAGTATTTGTTTTAAATTTTGTTTTAAATAACTATTAAGAAATGTCTTTAGTTGCTTACAAATGTATTCATATTTGGTTCATTTTGAATGAGAAGTTAAATTTTAATGTTGTCATAAAAGAACACAAATTTACAGAAAATTTTCAGTCTTTGATTATTTGTAGTGAAAAGATAATTTATTTCGTTATTTTGATAAAATCACCTAAAAACATCTGGTTAAGGACCCCCTTAAATAACTGTTTTTCTTGTTGTTAAACGTGTACATCTTATTCTAAGAGGTCGTTGAAACCTCGTATAATAATGAAATTCAATATTATACTGATCGAGAAGAAAATGTGAAATTTAAGAATGGTAAAGCCAGAATTATAGCACGCAAGGAAGATTATGAGAGTAAACAATACACTTCTGGTAAAATAACTTCCAAGGTGAGCTTTCAAAATTTTATTTTATATGATGCTACTTTATAAGAAGGTCAACTTGTTTTTAAAGGCTGATTTTTGTCTTTGATTGTATGGCCAACATTTTGATCAACAGTAAACGAAAATTTTATCTGCTCTAAAAGTGAACCTTACCGCTTTCTTTATGGTCATAGATAACTTATTTTTGCTCATGATATATTCAAAGCAATAATATGCACTTGAAATTCGACTGATATTATTTTAGGAATCACATAAATTATATTTTTCAGTACTCATTCCGGTATGGTCGAGTTGAAGTCACTGCAAAAGCACCCAAAGGTCGGGGTCTTTGGCCAGCAATATGGCTTTTACCGACAGAAAACATTTACGGGACTTGGCCCGGAAGTGGCGAAATTGATCTGTTTGAAGGAAGAGGACAAAAACCGACAGAAATGCAGTCAAATATTCATTTCGGCACTTTTCCTTGTTGTGATGGGCATAACTACCTCGGCTCACCTAGATTCAGTGCAAACTGTGAACATACAAAAGGTATTTATTTTAACGTGAAAATAATTGAATTTATGTGAATGATTAAACAGAACATAAAATAACCAAGCTGAGAAAATCTGAAAATAATTTTGAATAATTCTGTGATTCATTGAAACATTGCGGAATACAAGCCCAAATAAAAATTTAGTTAATCTTGGAAATGTCGTTTATAGCTATCAGAAGTTTTTATTGTGATAAACCGGACATAAAATAACTTTAAAAGAGTGGACGGGATTCATCCAAGTGATAAATTGATGGTTTTTGGTATTTTTCAAAATATAACGAAAAAGCGCAAATAACCCTGGAGAGAAATATATTTCTTTATTTCATTAAGAGACGTTTTGATAAAGAATTTAAGTTTTTAGTTCTTTAACCCTCCGAGGCATGTAGCTTTTTGAAAGGCTAAAGCCATTTCAAATCAGCCAATAATGATGGAAAAAAAGGATCGCAGAAACTTCTCCTCGTAATACATTTTAAAAATCGACAATGTGAATCTAAAAATATTATGCTGAATAACTGCGGCAGTGCTCTGTTTTACTCATACTTTTGGTCTGCTTACTATATCGTTGGAATCAAAAATTTTTTTCAAATAAGTTTAAATATTCATGAAAATCACGTATTTTAGGAAAAAATTGTAAGTTTTCTCGATTAAATGATATTATTTTATTATATGAAAATATTAAGGCAAATATTTGGTTAGAGTACCACTCTGGCATGGATTTTCACAAATTATATAGGTTTTTCAAACATATCATTTTATTCTATACTATATCACATAGATAGTTTTGAAATTTCACTCCCAAAAAATATGCTCTGCTCGACGATATTGTCCAGAACGGCTAACTTTTTCTTGCAATTGTACTCAAAAACTTGCCTCGAAAAAATGGCTATTTGAATTTTAATTTTGAAATTGGATCAAAAGTTATTTTCTCCGCAAGTAATACTTGAAGAGAAATCGCCTTCCAATCAATTTGTCCTAAATTTTTGAACCTAGTATCCGAAACTTGTTTTAGGAATATATTTTAGATTCACATTGTCGATTTTTAAAATGTATATTGAGGAGAAAGTTTCTGCGTCATTTTT
Source organism: Oikopleura vanhoeffeni (assembly GCA_004367855.1). Classification (NCBI taxonomy): domain Eukaryota; kingdom Metazoa; phylum Chordata; class Appendicularia; order Copelata; family Oikopleuridae; genus Oikopleura; species Oikopleura vanhoeffeni. Next base: position 22,248 of record SCLH01001500.1, on the reverse strand, counting down.
TCCTCATTTATTGGTGAATTTGAAATGGCTTTAGCCTTTCAAAAGCTACATTCCTCGGGGGGTTAAAGAACTAAAAATTAAACTTCTTTATTCAAAAACATATGTTTCTCTTGCCAGGGTTATTTGCGCTTTTTCCGTTCTATTTGTGAAAATACCACAACATCATTTACTCACTTGGATGAATAAAAACTTGGATAGCTATAACGACTGTCCAAGATTAACTAAATTTTGCTTTTGGGCTTTGTATCCGCAATTGTTTCATTATCACAGAATATTCAAAATTATTTTCAGTTCTCAGCTTGGGTTATTTTTGTTACTGTTTAATTCATTCACATAATTCATTTTTTCACGTTAAAATAATACCTTTTGGTATGTTCCAGTTTGACTGATTAGTTGAGCCGAGTAGGTATGCCCTCACAAAGGAAGTGGCGCAATGAATATTTGACTGGCATGGTCTGTCGGTTTTTGCTCCTCTTCTTCAAACGATCAATTTCGCCACTTCGGGCAAAGTCCCGTAAATGTGTTCCTGTCGGTAAAACCATTTGCTGGCAAAGACCCCGACCTTGGGTGCTTTGCAGTGATTCAAAACTCGACCATACCGGAATGAGTACTGAAAATTAATTTATGTTGATTCCTAAAATAACAATCAGTCGAATTTTCAAGTGCATATTATTGCTTTGAATATATCATGAGCAAAAAATAAGTTATCTTATGGACCAATAAAGGAAAGCGGTAAGGTTCCACTTTTTAAGAGCAGATAAAATTTTCGTTTACTGTGATCAATGTTGGCCATACAAATCAAAGACAAAAATCTCTTTAAAAAAGTTGACCTTCTTATAAAGTGGCTCATATTAAATAAATTTTGAAGCTCACCTTGGAAGTTATTTTTACCAGACGTGTATTGTTGACTCTCATAATCTTCCTTGCGTTGCTATAATTCTGACTTTACCTTCGTAAATTTCACTTTTTTACGATCAGTGATAATTATGTGAATTCATTATTTATACGAGTTTCAACGACTCTTAGAATAGTGTACACGTTTAAACAGAAAACAGTTATTTAAAGGGGGTCCTTAACCAGATGGTTTTAGAGTGATTTTTCAAATAACGAATCAATGATCTTTTCACTACAAATAATCCAAGACTGAAAATTTTCTGTAAATTTGTGTTTGTAGTTATGACACATTAAATTTAACTTCTCATTCAAAATGAACCAATATGGATACATTTGTAACGCACTAAGACATTTACCTATAGTTATGATCAAAACAATTTAACACAATCCTATCGTCATTCACAGTATCAAAAATTTATTTTATTATGCACTTAGGGGGTATTGGATCTCTGGTTTTATGAGGCCTTGGGGCTTGGAAAAATGGATTTTGGGTAATTTCAAAGTGTTTATCGAACCAATTTATTTTTTTTTTCGAATTTTCGTTTTTTATCGATTTTTTCTAAGTTTTTTTTTCATTAACGTTTGCTTAATTTACACTAAAACTAAGATTAAGTTTGATATTACCCTTTTACAACTTATATCAAAACGCAATTTAAACTTAAACCTAACGGGAGAATAGTTTCTTACCATTGTTAATTAGCGTTTCGTGTGTCGCTTATGGTGTGAAGAAGTGTATGCTACAAAAAATTGAGATTTGTTGTTTACAGATCAAGGATATTTCTGCAATATGGCTTATCTGCTATTATCTCAAGCCCTGTTTGACTTATTTTTATCGATTAAATTCAATTTCAGGACAGTACCTCTGTAACCACATATCGCGTTGGCCTATCCTGGCCAAATGATTTGCGAGGCCTCTGTTTCAAGTTAACTTTTTCCGTCACATTTTTATTCAAAATGTCGACGTTTTTTAAATTCTCTATTTTTGGCTATTTTCGTTTCTCTTCTTTTGTAGTTCTTGAGTAAAGAGAGTTGTCGACCCAAATCGCCGGACCTAAAAAAATTCAAATGAGATTTGACTGAAAAAATAAAAAAATTTTGTTTTAGGATTTTGCCACCATGATTTTAGATTTTATTATATGTGCAACATGAAAAAAAAATTTCATTAATCTTAAGAATTTTGTCTTTTTTTGATTTTCACAATTAAAATTTTTGTCCGATTTTCTCTCGAAAAGTAATTTGCTTGCAAAAAATATACGTATCATCGGTTATTGATTTTTTGTGCCGATCAAACTCGAAGTGTTCGCTAAGAAAAATAATGCTTAATTGATACTGTAACTTTGTAAATTTAGCCTATCTTACTGACACATTTGAGCGGCGGAAATAACATTTTATTGCTTGACAAAACAATAAACAAAATTAACGTGACAAAATAATTTAGAAATATTTTTACAATATAGTAATTTAAATAAATGAAGAATTTCAACAGATTGATGTACTTTTTTTGCAGCTTTAACCAGTGTGAATCGCAAACATGATTTGTGCTACTGGCAAATATGTTAGATCGTTTTCTTGGTATGCTTTCACTTTTTACGCTTTCACAACTTTTTTCTTGGAGTTTTAGCTTTTGTGGTAGTTGGTGGTGGTGCCTTGGTCTTTCTGGAATGTGTCCGGTGTGCAGCAGCAAAATGTCGATTTATGGACACCAACTACAATGGGGGCCGTTTAGCAATAATTGGTGCGAAGTTTAAGATAAAAAAAGGTTCTAGAAGTTTTGATTGTAGCCTTATCTTTCATGACATATTAACAATGGTGCATTTCCTATCAAAAGTTCGATCAAACGCAGAGCCATTTTTTTCTTTATATATTGTGATGATAGTTAACTATGTAAAAATGCGTCAAAACATCGGTTTGAGCCCATAGTAGCGTTGTAATGAAAAAATAACTTTCAGGTGTTCTCTTGGAACCAAAAGGTTCTAGATATAAACCAGATGTAAGTTCTCCAGTGTTTGTAAGTGTTGCCTTCTGGTATACTTTGAAAACATAGATTTATCCTTGTCAGTACCCCGTCTTTTAGTAGGCACGATATTGGAAATAGTCTACCATAAAGTGCTTTAGTGCGGTACCTGGAGAGGTGATTTTAACAAGTTTGATTGCGTTGGACGACTAGCAGTATTTCTTCACCTCGACTTCAAGTTAGCAACACCTGAAAATTTTTTGCAACATCAACAATTTTTATAGTTCCTGAAATTGTTATGTTTTAAATTTAGTAAAGCAATGCCAAGTGAAACCGATGTTAATTACCGATCAACACCCCCCACGTCAATTCATACCGCTGTTAATATGCGGTTCTTACCATATATTTCTACTAATTCGACAATATTTTACGGTGTTCTGTCCGTTTACACTGCGATGGTAGTCGAGCAAACTCTAGAACACAAATTTGTCGATTATCGGTTGGTGAGGTACGCTTTTACTCCATATTTATTCCGTTTCCTTTATCTTACTTTCTAAGGGTGGGCTAACACTGGCTTTGCTAGTTTCTACTTCCATCTATGGCGATACCCTTTTTCAGATCTGGAAAATGTAAATTGATTGATTGTTCATCGAAAAAGATGTTCTATGGGGCTCACTATTGTGATCTAAAGTCGGAGGGTCTAAATGGCGTATTAGTTGCGGGGTTTAAACAGGGACGTAGCAAACCGCCGTGCAGGTTGATGTCTTTGGATTTTCTTTCACAAACTCCTGTTTTCCAAATACACGCGTTTATTTGGGTTGAGTGAAATTTTGAATTTGATATACCTTTGTTCTGTTGGCATATTCAGATTATTCATTGATGAGCCAGATTTTTTGAAAAATGTTTTTTGAAGTATCTGTCAGGGAATCTCGGTAAATTCTTGTCATGTACTGTTTTCCACGTTGATCATATAAGACTCTGATACCAATATATGAATTTAGTTTCCATCATCGACGGGTTTGACATATTTGCGATCGGCGCGAGGAGTTAAATTATTGAATTTTCCAATTTGTCCTTAAAAAGTCTCGTTAGAGTTTCACATAACGTCATTTTTATACAAAGCAAGGGGGTCGTTTAATAATGGGTGTCAAATTTGACAGGTTAGGTCTACGCCATTTTTCTCGGTAATTTTCGAGGTCTAATGGAAATTACGGTTCGACTCGAAACTTTTCTTCAGTTGCGCCCTAAGGCTCATGATGAAGTGAATCTTATGTGTTCTAGAAGCTGGTCATTATCGGTTTTCAGAATCATGGGATCGAGATCATGTCGATTTCTTCCTGTAAACAATTCAGGTCCATCTATCAGGCAACCATAATTTTCTTCATCTTCGATTTCAGAATTAAAGTCGGACATTTTTATTATTTTTTGTAAAAATAGATGTATTTATTGAAAAAATTGATCCTTTATTAACGTAATTTTTATTACTCTTCATGCCTTATTAATGTCTCAGGGTGGTAGAGATAAAATCTGCGGCATGATTTTGTACCTCCTGTCCGTCAAATTCGTCAATGCAGCCGCTGTTGATTATTCGCGGATTCAAAATATTTGAAATCAAAAACGAAAAAAAATTATCAATTTTCTGTATTTTTCTATATCGCGCGAGTTTGATTAAAGGGATTTTGCGCGTTATTAGAAGCGCAAAATATTGCGAAGGTTAAGACGGTGGCAAATTATCAGGCAGGTACTTTTTGATATTTATTAAGAAACTGATTCCTTCCGTTTGTCTTCTATTACGGTTTTTTACAAATTTTTTCTGTTTACGATATTTGTCTATTAGAAATTATCGATTAAAAACGAAAATATAATTTTATATTTTTTTCTACACAATTGTCGAGCTTTTGGATGAATGTTTATATTTTTGGCTTAACGTATTCTTGGACAAACTATGATTTTTCAAAAGTCAGGTGGCAGATATGGCCCGCTGGAGTTACGTCACTGGTTTGACTTCTGGTACGGGTAGTAGCCATCTTAACTCACGTACTTCAGCAGTTCAAAACAGTGACGGTTCGCGGTGGCCATATCTGGGCACCTGACTTTTTGAAATTGATTCTTCCAGTGTACGTTAGCGAAATATAAACTTTTTATTTCAAGGCTTTAACAATTATGTTGATAGAAAAAAATTGAAATTATATTTGTCGGTTGTTTAACCTAATTTTTATTCCGAGAAATATTGTTAAAAAATTCTTAACTTCCTTTCTAGAAGAAAAACGGAACTGAAATCAGCTTCACATTTAATATAAATTACCGCCTGTACTTTGCGCCGTATCGACCTTTCGCGATATTTTCCGGCTTCTTTAATAACGACGGCAAATTCCTTTAATCAAGTTTCTGCCACAAAAATCAAGAAATTGAGTGAGGGACCGTCGCGCCCTGTTCGTTTTGTGTCGACTTTTTACAGGTTGTTCAAAAGTCACAGTTAACTTACTATTCTTTTGGTAAACGGACACTTTGTTGTTATTTTGACAAATAAATGACATCTTTATATGTTTTTGAAGAATACCCTTTTTCGATGAAATCGGAACAAAATTTTGATTTGATGAAACTGAATAGAAAAAATTACCTCTTCGAAAGCGCATTTTGAGTATTTTCAATCTGTCGTTTAGGAGTCATAAGGATTAAAGGCGCTTTAAGGAGTCGCGAGCCTTTTTCCAGTAAAAACCACTTTTTTATAATTTTTCAAAATTTTTTATTAGGAAAATTGCTACTCGATCCTTTTGAATAAATGTATGTTGAAAGTTGATTGCTTCAATGCATTATTTTCAGTTGACAAATTTTCAAAAATATTCTTAAATTCGCGTTTTCAATGACTGAATACCTTATTTGGGGTCAACAACTAGAAGTTCAAGGACTAATGACTGAAAATAAATTCCAAATTACGTTTTTCTCCGATTTTTCTAATGACAAAGTGGTAAAAGTGAATCTGTCCCCTACTAAAAAACTACTTAAGCAATACATAGTTTGGGCGCGAATCGATCCAGCGGTTATTTCGATTATTCTCGAGTTTATCTGATGATAATCAGCAAAACATAGGGATAAATTTTCACTTTATTCAATGCGCTTTCAGGAGGCAAATTATTTTTGAACATATGTCGCATTAAGGAGTCAAGGAGATTAAGCGCGCTTTAGGACTTTTTGAGGGAGGTAGGGAAATTCTTAAAAATCATGGTGGCAATCCTTAAGTCTTTTTTTAATTTTTTCAGTTCAAATCATTTGAATTTTTTGCAGGCCCGCGATTTCGGGTCGGACCACATTGCTGGTATCTCGAACAACAAAGATAGAGAAGAGTAAATAAGCGCAAAGTGAAATTTCAAAACCCGATCATTTTGACTAAAAATTGTATATCGGAAAAGATTGTATTACAGAGGGGCTCGAAGTCACTTTGACGGATATGGCCACGGCCTGGTTATTAGTTATTGAAGCTACTTATTGGTGAATTTTACATTTCATATGCTTATTGATGGTTTGGTTAAATCAATAAGTATCAGACATAATATTTCCGACTATCATCAAATTGACATAAGTGACACCTTAGCTTTCTTTCCAATTAGTTGCAGTCCTCTTCAATCGGTGAAATCCATCTATAAACTTTATCTTACTCCACTTTCCAATTTCTGGCTTACAGTGACGGTTGTTGGTGTGGTGTGTGGTCGTCCCTTATGTCCGTTCTCGGAACAAGTCAATCATCGGCATTATCTTTGTCATTTTTTGTTCATAGAAAGGTCTGCCAATTTGACGGCTTCTAAACTAGCCGTGACAATAGTGTCGTTAACGCATTAACTAAGTAAAGGGGAAGAAACCGCAATTCATAGTGCGTTCAGCAATTCGGCATCTCACCTTTTTAGATTGGCGTCATTCTGATTTTCCGGTAAGAAATAGGGTTAACATTTTCTTTCCCAGTGGAGCTATCGCTATAAAGAACTTGAAATAAATAATCTATAGACTGATTTAACAATCAAGGGGGGGTCTATATTCCTAAATGTTAAGTCTGTGTGAAGGTTTCAAAAGTAAAAGCTTTTTCTTTAATTGCCACTAAAAAATGACGGTTTACATTCAGGTTGTATTTAAAAGGTTGAAATATTAAAAATACGCATCAATTTTTCACGAAACTACAGTGAAAGGATATGGTTTATATGTTCGTTCATGCGTTTTTCTAATTTATCAAGTATTTTTTTAATAAATCGACGTTTCATCTAAGTTACGTGTTTTTAATAAAACGTTTTTATCTTTATTTAAACGTTATTTTTTCTTAATACTTGCGCTAATAACAGATCTCTGTCACATTCAACGCATTATCTACCAGCATAGCAGCATTTGGTTTGGATTTTCAATATTCATCAGAACAATTAGTTTGTGACTATCCATATTGGCTTGTACCAAAGGTCCAGTCCAATTTCAATTTTGAGCAATACTTTCACTATCCATTGATTTTTAGCGCACACACATGTTGGGAGGGACCATTCTGTTTGCGAGGTCATTTGATTGCAATCTCTTTTTGAGTAGAATTTTGTAAATCGACAATATATCTTTTCTAAATTTTATTCGCGCACTATGGAATTTATTTTCTCGCCACATTTTCACTGTTTTTAATTGCTGGTTCCAAATTTTATATTTCTAATTTATATCTTCTAAGGCAGTGTTCATCATTAAATACATCATAGCATCTGTAAATCAATGTGTCACCGATTACAACTCTCCTTCCCAGTATCCAGCCAAGTTCTCTAGTTGCCAATTATCATGCACTCAAGAGTGCTTGAATATCTAACAACATTTGCATTGGGTGATAACAATGCCTTGGGCGCGCACTTCAAAATGGTCAAAGTATTGTTATTTGATTCGGCAGGCCACGTCAAAATAATTTTCGAAAACAAGGGCTTTAAGTTGTTCCGACAGTAAAGCTCAAGAATAACCTAGAAAACACTCAACAAAAGTTGACTTATCATGCCAATTTTATGACCGTTTATTTTAGGTTGATTTTCTTACAATCTACGAGTGTTAAAGGTTAAATTATGTTGAACTCAGTGAGGCTTGTTAGTTAGATTAGATGAATAAAAGTGTCGAACATGACGAAAATGTTTTTCCTTCTATGTCGTAGGCTTAGGAATTCTACCAGGTTCATATACCGTTTCCAGAACTTATACTCGAGTGATCGGTTGAGGCTATTGGACTAGATGCGATGAAACTGGTGACAAATTATTCTTATTATTGCTCCCGAGTTGAAATAATATCACATAAAACACTTGCGTTTTTGCGTATTATTAGGACATTACTGTACAATGCGAAAATTATTGAGTTTAACACGTGGAAAAAACACAACTACCGTGTCAAACTATGAACCGACAGTTTCCGTCGTTATTGCGAGACTTTCAGGCAAAATAANTGAGTAAAACAGAGCACTGCGCAGTTATTCAGATAAACATACATTTCCTGAAGCCTACCACAAGGTAGTATAACGTGGTTTAATTAACCTCGCTTTTCAAACGTTTATTTCTAGAATTAAACATAAAATTTCTAGAATATGAGATTTTTTTTTCAAAAGTTTAACTCTTCAACTTGATCATACAGGATTAATTGAAAGTTGATTTGATAAGGGTTTTTTGTAAACAACGCTCAAAAAATAACCTTCTGAAAGGCTATTATGCCTTGGCAGAATTTTTTATTCTATGCTTCGGAGGGTTAAAAGCTTTTTTTCAGACTTCCATAAATGGACAATGGACTGGACCCCAAATGAGATTGTTTACTATTTTGATGATGTTATCATGTTCAGACATAATTTGAATCACAACCTCCACGAATATTATGGGAACAAGTGGACCACTCCTTTTGATCAATATTTCCATCTTATTCTCAATACGGCTGTAGGCGGAGATTTTCTTGAGGGACCTGATGAAGATGATGTATGGGAATATCCAGATGCAGAATTCAAAATCAAATCTGTCAAAATAACACCACTTCAACAAATCATCAATTCAAAGTATTTATGTTTATCATATACTATTTATTAAAGGGGTGGTGGCCGTGAATTTTGACATTTTGAAGGCCTGGTACAGCTAAACTGATGGCAGTGGAACATTTCTGAGGCATAAGAATGAAATATCTATCCTCGATCTCGCTATATCCCTCGTCAGTTTAGTCCCAATTTCACCAACCATCTGATTAACCGCGGTTAAACACGAGTCTTTCGGGTTTTTTCAAAAAAACAATGATCCTAGAGCTTATATTATAAAGTTTTATTCAATTTTTGATCCAGGGGTTGGCAATTTGTGAAATGTGTCGAAAACGGGTGTCTTTCAACGTTTTTTACCAAGTCTTTGTCTGGAAGAGAGCTAGAAATGACATTTTCGAAATATAAGATGCTCAATGCATTGCAAATATAGAATGCGAACTATTTTTGTAAATTTCAAAAATTTTGAACATAAAAATGATAATAAAAAAATATAAATGCTACCAAAATATTTCTTGGGCACGATTTCCTGGAAACAATATTAGAAACTATGGTTTTTTTTAAACACAAACGGAGCTTGAGATCAGAATCTAATATTAATTGGAAACTCAAATTGTAAATTTCGTGCCCTTTTTTCTCAATTTACAGCCAATCAGACCGAAATTCGAAATAATACTTCCCATTCGATCTTCACGTTGCAAAATATTGAGCTTCTTATATTTATTTCTAGCAATTTCACAGAAAAAAAGCACTGTATCAAAACGTCAAGCTAGCACCATTTTTCAACACATTCGACCAGATTGTCAACACTTGAGGCAAAAATCGAAAAACAGCTCCGATTCACTTAAATTCAGACAATTTTCCAAATTCACTCTGAATCTCAAAACTTTCTGATATTAGCTGTAGTAACCTTGTTTCTTTAAAAAAAACGAGAAACTCGTGTTTAACCGCGGTTAAAAAGATGGTTGGTAAAATTGGAACTGAACTGACACATGGAATCGCGAGATCAAGAATAAATATTTTATTTGTATTTCTCATAAATACTTACTGCCATCAGTTCAGCCTTACCAAGCGTCAACTGACACTGAAATTCTCATTATGTTTAATATTTTTTTCAAAATTGCATGAAAAAATCATACAACGGAATTGATTAGGTTATCGAAAAAATATGACTTAATCTCTAAGGAATGTTAAATTTCGGCCAACAAGCAATCTACAGCAGGCTTTACCGATTAAATTAGTTAAAACTGATGGAGAAACTAATTTATCAACTCCAGTTGGCATTATAAAAATTGCGTATTCGGATGGGGAAGTAGGATTCATATTTTATCAGGTTAAAAAACTTGAATGATTGCAATAAAAAGATTTGATAGCCTGCTAAAATAAGACCAAGATAAATAAACGGTTTAAAATGTTGAAATGCGCGAGAACCCCTTTTCAGTGTATTGTCATCTTTATTTTGACAAATTTATCATAGTCTCACTATTTGCGAAACCGATGTCAGCTGCGTGAATTGTCAACCAAATACTGCGGAATGTTCTGGAACTCATTCTTATCTTCAATATCATTTACTTGAGCCTCAAGAATTACCGTATAGTTGTGAAGTTAAATCTGGTTTTTCGAATATGGATTTGTGTGGAAAAATGAAATATTTTTGTGACGATCTAAATGCACAAAGTGAATACAATTTTAAAGAACAGGTTAAATTTCTATTTTGTAGCTCATTGTTGATAAGGTTTCGAAATTCCGATACTAAAAGTCCACTCTGCATTTCTATGTTTTCCTTAAAAAAATTAATTCAAGGTTGTGTGCAACAACGGTTGGGAAACTCGTGCATGTTGCTATAGTGATGAATCAAGCTGTGATTTTACTGCTTTGTTGGAAGATGTTAATGACTTGATGCAATATCGGTATGACGTCATAGGAAATTGGTCATGTATATCGATGGTTTAGCACGCAAACATAGCGAGCCGCTGACACTAATGGTTTAATGTCATGCTCATTTTCACGTGCACAGCGACTGTAAAAATTATTATTCAACTTATTATCTCGAATTTTTCAAACATTGCGGGTTTTCAGGCTTCTGATCAACGTCTTATCTGCTTTTTTAGCCCAATTCGATATTTTCTTAAAAGCGTGTGATAATTTACATCTTTTGAGTTAAAAGCTGGTCTTCGGCTAACTTCTGACAAATCTTTGAAATTTAGGCAAAATTTGTTTTTAATAATATCATCCAAATTAAAATTTNGCGTCTTAAAATTTAAGACAGAAATGCTATATTTATTAAGCAGGCTATTTTTCAAATAAAAACAGTTTATATGATCAAAAAAAAAGATGACTGTGGTAAATCAAAGTGGGCTTCGAATCCAAGCATGGAATTTGTCGGTGATTTCACTCCTCCTTGTGAAGGTATGTGACTAAAATTATCTCATTTGGAATAAAATGAGAACAGTTTTAAAAATGCAAAATATAAACTTTTATTTGTCAAATTATCCCGAGAGTTACAATTCATGTGTTATAATTTAAATAACAAAATCTGAAGGCTATTTTTAATATAAAATTTGTTATGAATGAATTGGCTATTCAAAATTTTTGCTAGGGTTTTGATATAACATGGAAACTTTTTCAATCACACAAAATATAAATTGATAACATCGTTTCAAGCATGTTTTCAGGAACAGTCACAACAACCAAAACAACTACAACAAATACACAAACCACAACAACTAAAGGTATCAGTTTACTGTTTGATAAGTATGACAAAATAGTGTCAATATAATTGTTTTACCAATTTCACTAACTTTTAACTGTCTAGCTGTCTGAGTCAAGATAACGAAAATCTCAATTTGTTGAATCTGACATTTCATCATATTGACACTTAATTTCAAAGATCACTTGAGAATGACACTAAAACCTCCAAAAAATGTCATTCAAAATATCTTTACTTTGACAATAAGAAAAATTTATCAAAACATATTGATCAATTACCGTTTGATTAAAAATGTAACTCAAGTGGTGATTGGTATCTATCATCTTCTCTGAGCCTCTTCATACAGCTGAATTGACAAGCTGTTGTTATTTTATTATTAAGGAGATTCAATTATAACTTGTGATGCGAGTAGATATGTTCCCCATGGTAATCTTTGTGGTGCTCTGAAATGGCATTGTGATGACTTAAATGCAAATGGTTGGTTAGATATGTCTTCTACCTCTTGTAGTGAAAACAATTGGGCAACGAAAAATTGTTGTTATGCTGGTGGTTGGGGAGAAGATACTTGTGAAACAGCTGACTTACTCGCTGATGCAGATGATGTTTTCAACGAATGGTACAGTGCATTAGGAAAGGATTAAACTATATTTAGTTTCATTTTTCATAATACAAGTTCTCTTCTTTCGATTTGAACTGAGTTAACTCCACTCATGATATTCACCGATCAGCGCTTCACCAGCTCTTAAGGGGGTACTCAACGGTTTTGTGAGATTTTAGATCGGGGCTCAGAACGAAACAAAACAAGTTATCGAAATTCTGAAAACTCTAAAATGAAGATCGTATCTTTTTGCTCCCGAACCAATAGTAGAAAAACAATTTGTGAGCACCACAGCACCAAGTTGGATGTAGGTTCTAGAAACACTGATTTTGACTTCAATGTCTTTTATCTCGGAAACGGCTCAATGAAATTGATGGAAAATTTCTAAGGAAAAACGGTTTCTACTGACGTCGACAGTTTATCGAAAATATTTTGCGAAATTCGATCGGACTTGTTCTAGAATATAAAAACGCGTAATTTATAATATTTTAGAATTTGTAGCTTAATTTCTCAAAAAACGATTCGTCGATTTTTATTTTAAATTGGTATTATCCGGAAAAACATGTCTTCTCAATTTCTAGGTGTAGATTTTTTTTTAATCATGCTCCTATCAATAGAAAATATGCATTTTGGTTCACCGGAAGGTCAATTTGGAAGTTTCTAGAATTTCATTTTCATCCGATTGTACGAAAGTACCCTCAATTGAAGCTACTGCAAAAACTAAGTAAAAAGGGTGCTACTCACTTGTTATGCTAGTTTTATTAGAGTTGTATTATTTAAAGTAAATGGAGAATTAAACGAATTTGAGAAATCCGAAATTTTATGAATGAGCTTGGCCTTATGGTGCAGTATCATGTCCCTAACCTGAATTAAAAAAACGTTGAGTACCCCCTTAATCTAATGACATGGCAGCATGGTGTTACAGACAACCTATACTTTGAAATGGTTACTAACGGTTGTTTTTCAAAGACTAAACATTTTCAGCTAGGAAAGTCTTTTTTAGGCATCTTATGAAAATGAAATTAATCAGTGCAGTTTAAGAATGCAACAACAACGTTGACAAAAACCTCATTTTATCAAATATTGAAAATCAACTCGTTAAAAAATTCTTTATAATACTTTAAAGTGTATGTCGAAGATTTGAAATCTTGTCAAAGATATGCAATTCTGATAGTTCGCAAAAAAATGGTCTTCAAGATATGTGTGTGACTAAAGAGTCAATGGATAGCGCAACTATTTGTGAAAAGTTAAAGTGGTATTGTGATAATTCCTTGGCGCAATCAAATGTTTTAGATATGTCCGGAACGGTTTGCAAAGATAATAATTGGGGAACGAGGGCCTGCTGTTATGCAGAAGACAACGGAGCTGGATGTAACAGAGAGGCTTTGTTGATGGTAAGTTTTCATAAAAAGGTGGTCAGGCAAGTAGAAGACAATGATTAAATTTTATAAAATTTTCAGTAATTCAGTAACTTAAAGGTGACGACAAATAATGTCTATGAACACTTGTATGCCTGTTATCTTATCATAACTTAAACGCCAATTTTGTCAAGTTATAATGCATTAATGCGAAACATATCAAGAGACGAGATTGCATTTGAAAAATCGTCGATTTATGAAACATCAAATGTAAAGACCCTCTTCAAGCTCGTTACTAATATCGTTCTTCATTTTGAAAAAAAGAATTTGAAAATTGCAAGCAAAAAAATCACAAAAAATGTCTCTGAGAAGACTTAATAAAATCTTATATAAGTCTAATCAGAAATGCAGCTTAAGTAAACACGATATTTGTTTTTGAAGTGTGATTAGTATAAATTTAATTTTTACAACATCAAGAATATATTGTTTGGAAAAAATTTGAACAAAAATTAGAATTTCGATAAAAATAAGTCAACATATGATCAAATTTAATAGGATGGCAGTGCAATTGCAGATTATTTATATCGAACAAAAGACGAGCAACGATGTTCTTCTGATGATTTTAACTTGGTTTTAAGACAAGATCTAGTAACAACAACCATCGGCACAACCACAACAACTGAAGGTACGTTTCGAACAAGTATTATCCTTTATTCAAATATATAAAGTTTCAAATATGTTTGTGCCAGTACAAACTATATTGACGAGCCATAATAATTAATTTGTCATTGTATATTAACTGTATTCCTTTATATATAACAAGCCATGTACCAATTTAAGTCATAGAAGTGGAATTGATCTGCAGACGAAAAATAATAAGCCTTTAAATTCTCAGCTAAATAAGCGGATGTTTACCATTTTCATAAATACGTTTTTGTCGATGATTCTTGTCGTCGTTTTTTTAAATTTTTTTCATCGACTTTTTGAAAGTACAAAAATGTTTTGGTCGATAATTTTTCACACCGATTTAAGTTAACTAAAGGGATTCATTTTTTGCCGGTTTGGTCCCTCCTGATATCCATCATGATCATTGATGGCCGGGCCTAAAGATTCTATTTTCTACTTTTTTATAGACAAACTTTTTTATCGTAATGGATTCATTTAAGGGCAAGAGGCATATTTGTTTAACCTCCTCATACTCAAACGCCATTCGAGGACGCGAGATTTTTTAAATCCTCAAAACGGGATAAAAATAATTTATCCACAGATTTTTAATTCAAATGTGTCATAGATTTCGCAATTCTATTTTGATTAATAGTTTTAAAATTTTTATACGACTAGCAGTTCAAAAGATATATTTTCCTCCTTTTTTTTTAAATTTTCGCCTAATTTTTGAGACCAATATTCAGGAAATTACCTGAGGCTACTCCGGGTGATAATTATTTTTTGAAATGAATCAGTTTGATGATGCAATCTAGACAAAATACGACAATCAAAGTCTCGCCAAGCTGCTGCAAAATATAGCTGAAGCTTATTGACTCGATATCATGCCGTGTAATCAAGCCTACAGCAGGCCGAGATATTGATTTTGTCCTCTTTTTAGTGACATCTCGATCAAATAAAATTATTTATCCTCAAAAATAGATTTTTGAAATGTACTTTTTTAGCACGGAAAAAAGGGATTATCATGTTGTAGGCTTATGGATATAAATATTTTCAATCAGAGAACAGATTCAAAAAGCCAACATTTGAGTTATTTATTTATAATCTGCATATCACTCTGGAAAAAGTTAAACGTTGAAAATTTAAGTCTGACCTTGATATCGTTAAATTTAAAATAATTTTAATTTTTTTATTTCCTATTTTACCCTAATAAGCCTTCAAATTTCAAGTCGAAAATAAGATAAATTTAATAAACCAAACTGGTTCAAAAGAAAACTGGGCGAACAGTGAATAGAAGCTCGATACTAGAAATATTTTTTTAATTAAAAACATAAGTATATTTTTACATATATTCAGGTAAAACAATTTTAAATATTTTTTATATTCTGTGCCTTCAACTTTCATTTGTAGGCATGACGATGCCATTCGGCGAAATATTGACTTAAAATGAATTACAATTATTTGTAATTTTGAATTATTTTAAAAAATCTCAAAAACGATGAATTAACTAAAAATATGTTTGGATAAAACACTAAAATTCAGAAATTTTGCAAATTTTCACCAAATCTGAAAACTTACCCATTTAAGCTTTAGGATCTTTATTGCTTTGAAAAAAGCCGAGGAATAACCAGATGATTGGTTAAAGTGGTACTGAAGTTATAAATGGAGTTGTCAGTTCAAGGATAGATCTTTCCAATGTGTGTTTCAGAAGTGTCTTATATTCATTGGTTCAGCTGTACGAAGCCTTGTACATCCCAAAAATTACTACCACCCTCTTAACCCCCACTTGCACGAGCGTGTTTCAGAACACAGAGACCGAAAATATTTTGAGGAAGTGTCATTTTGGCCGACGGAATATCGGAACAGACCCCCGATAGTTCCCCTTATTTTTAATTTCAAGAATTTTGGTGAGTTCTAGAAATTTATCATCAGACCGAAAATGCATTATTTGGATGCAATTTTTTGTTTAATGCAGTTAAAACACTGTACTGGAACAAGATAAAGATCTACAAATATACTTACTAGGGTAACTTTTGCAGGAGAAAACTTTGGCATTATTAATTTTGACACTCGGCGCCACCTGGTGGTGACAAAAGCTTTTCGTCTATCACGTGACTTTTTTCGATTTTCAATTGCTGGGACCAAATATGAATCTATAAATATACTTACAGTATAGAGTAGTTTTTTAAGCAAAAATGCTTTGTATCATTAATTTTTACACACGGCACCACCTGGTAGTTAAAATAAGCTTCAAAACAGACGATGATTGAATAAAATCGAAAGCTTGAAAAAATGTAGTTTTTCTATTATAAAAAATATAATTTATCTTGCAACCCCCTGTACTATTTAAAACACTTTTTAAGTATTACTTTTCATTTGAAACCACTGAACTCTTGCAATTTAAAAAGCATAAATATTAAATTCAGAATCTAAAACGCTATTTTGCGGTCAGCAATCTTAGTAAATACTATGTGTGTGTTCTGAAACACTCTCGTACAGGTAGGCGGTAGGACATCTCGTGCAGGTGGGGTTGATAGTATGGTGGTTTCTACATTTTCTTCCGTTTTAACGTCATAAAAATGCACGAAATTGATTGTAATTGGTTTCAAAAAATTAACCCGAAAAGACAAATAACAAAAACTCAAATTTTGAGTTTTTTCAAGTATTTATATTTACAAAGTCGATAAACTTCCAAATTTTGCTAAGACAAAAAGTGAAGAAATTCTAGAGTTTTACGCACTGTAATCAAAAATTCTTAACCTATTTGTTTGGGTTTTAATCATCTTACTTTCTCAAAAATAAGAAATGCAAAAAAAATCAAAGTCAGGGAGGAGATAGGTCACAAGGACGAAAGTGACGAAGTTGAGAAAAATCAAAACCAAGAATCTTTAAGTTAACTCAGTTCTTATGTCTGGTGAATATCAAAGCATTTCATTGAAAAAGCAAGGACGAGATAGGTTTTGAAATATGGAAAAAGTGTAGGGGCAAACAAATATTTTTTGAAATGCTAATTTTCGAGATGAAGGTGGGATCTACAATACAGTGGGTGAGACCAATGGGCAACAGCGAGGCCAATGGGCAACACTTTTGAGCCAAATTAATGCCGAAATTGGGCTAAAATGATGCCAATGGGCAGCAGTGAGGGCAATGGGCAACACTTTTGGCCAAAAGCTCGTGTGTTGCCCATTGGTCGCACCCACTGTATTGTATGTAACATACAGTATGTTCCTGACAAATACTCAAACGTCCTCAGAATCGATTGAACGTCTTAACAAACACTCAAACGTCTTGATGAAAATTGTCAAATAATAAGTGTCAGGGCGTTTGCGTAAATGGTCTAAAACTATTGTCTTAAAATAATCAAATACTGAACAAACATAAATCGCTCAATTTTGATCACGTGACGACCAATAAGTTTTTGGTTCATAAGTTTAACTTAATTCAGAATCATAACTTGGTGTATATTATTTTACCTCAAGAATTTTCAGACTAATCCACTCAGTTTGCTATAGGTAAATTTTAATGGTTGCACATTAATTATTACATTTCAAGCCGATTTTCTTATTTAGTAAAGACTAACAGATGTTTATGAAGAAGCGGTGCATTAAATATGCAAAATTGGCGCTGATTTGTTCATACTGCAAAAATGAAGGCTCCAGGACAACACTTTAATTTATTTCTGCCTGTACATCAATTGTTAAAATTGGCTTTAAAAAAATGTATTATTATATTTAAAAGGTGTTTAAATTCAAACCCGAAGTGATCAGTCATCAAAAATTTGCCCGTTTTTCAATATCTCCCAAAACCGAGCAACACTGCATATAATAAAAATAATGCATTTCCGGTCGCATTAGAAATTTTTAAAAGTCACCAAAAAAGCTGAAATTGAATTGAAAGTTAGGGAAACTATCAGTGGTCTGTTCCGATATTTAGCACAGGCCAAAATGATACTTTCCAATATTATTTTTGATTTCTTTGTTTGTCAAAACACTGTTGCGCAGGTTGAGGTTAAATACGAGTAAGTGTAAAGTATGTTTATTTTTAAATCCGAAAATGGCAACTTGCTGTGAATGAAATTCCCGTCAATAAAAATTGGCAATAAGGCGCATTTTGTTTTTAAACTCTGGGTATTGACGATAGCTTAGATTGTAATTTAACCAATAACCATATTTGATTGACGGAAATTTCTTCCACACCAAGTTGCCATTTCAAGACTAAAAAAGAAACATGCTATATCCCTTTATCACCTTTTGGTTAGAATGCGTAGCCACAACGTTAAAATCACACGTTAAAAGGAGTAGTGGCTACGCATTCTAACCAAAGGGATATAGGCAAAATGTAGATTATTTTACAAAAAAAAGTATACCTCACGAACGGCACATGCGATTTCTTTTCTCTTTTTCATAAATTCTTCTCTATTATCTTATTAAACTTTTGAACCAAGCTAATTTTAATATTTTTTTTATATTTCTCGCAATCACTATTTCATGCTGATTTAATGCGCGCCATTATTATATTGATTAGGCTAAAAATTGAAATATTGAAAAGGCGCAAAAATCTGAACAACTATCATATTGAAATACTTTCATTTAGAATTACTTTTNAAAAATAAGGTTTGAAATATGTCATAGATAAATCCTTATTTCTCGAAAAATAAGATCACGTGACGTGTTTGGAAAATATTATTATGTTCAAAACTCTTAAATTAGGTGTTTATCGGCCCAAAAATTTTTCGGCGTAATTTGATCACTATTTGTTTACTTTCACCAAAACCTTATTTCCTAATTTGAAGGTCACGTGATCGCTTTTGGACTTTAGTGTAATGGGAAAAAAGTCTTAAAAACTTCTAAAGAACCACTTCACTTCTTTCAAAAATTGATTTAAGCAATTTTTGAAAAAAAACAGTACTACTTTTACCAACTTTATCCCTCAAATAAACGGTCACGTGATCATTTTCGGGCTATAATGTGATGGAAAAAATGTCTTAGAATTTTTTTTTGATCACGATGAAAGGTTTAATTTTGTGATGCAAAAAAATTTTGCAAAAAATAAGTACTGTAATACAGTAAAAATAATCAAAAAAAACGCACAAACGTCATTTTGTTTCAAAGTTTATCGATGACTTTATAACTGATCTTTTCATTAATGATTAAGCGTCGTAAAATGCGATTAAATGGTGTGTGGCAACGCGTTAGCTAAAATCGAGTCTACGAGTTAATAATCAAAATAAAAAGTCGGAACTACAAATTTGTATGATCGCTTTTGATTGATAAAAAAATTGTTTTTTTTTATTTTTCTGGCTTGAAAACGCCTATCTTTTGCCTAGGAACGTTTGAAAAAAAGCCCTATCTTTTTCCTATAAC
>SCLH01001499.1:77632-110851 GCA_004367855.1 Oikopleura vanhoeffeni | reverse complement strand
ATAGAAAGTGTGTTTCAATCTGATTTTCCGAATTCTCTAGTTCGTGTCGAGCAACCGAGCAATTTCTTCACTTCATATTTGAGATAAATTGAACTATATTAATAAATTTATTATATAAAATACAGAGACAAAAACAGAAATTTTGATTTGAAATTAAACAAAGAAGACAACAAACTGTAAGTAAATTACGCAAGAGCTTATACTGTAGTAATTATATAAGGCTCAATTCGGTGGAGGTTTTGGAAATTAACAAACCTATCAAAAAGTCAATTTTACTTCAAAAAATCATCAAAAAACTTTTTGAAGATTCCAAATACGGGTCTAATCTGTTTTACTGGTTATAAAAGATTTATAAAACTAAGTGTATGATTTGAAAAAAATTTCAATTAGTGAAATAAACCACTTAATTTATGCTATTTGTTTTAATTAAGGGTGGTCGTCTCATTCGTTTTAAAAAATTCAGATTCGGCAAGCTCGGTTTGAAAATTTTCAGATTCGGCAAGCTCGGTTTGAAAAAGTTCAGATTCGGCAAGCTCGGTTTCGGCAAGTTCGGTGGTTCGCCAAGCTCGGTATCGGCAAGTTCGTGGTAGGCAAGCTCGGTTTAGGCAAGTTCGGTATCGGCAAGCTCGGTGATCGGCAAGCTCGGTTGTAGGCAAGTTCGGTTAGGCAAGTTCGGTATAGGCAAGCTCGGTGATCGGCAAGTTCGGTATCGGCAACTTCGGTTGTCGCAAGCTCGGTTTCGGCAAGTTCGGTGGTCGCCAAGCTCGGTATCGGCAAGTTCGGTGAGGCAAGCTCGGTTTAGGCAAAGTTTCGGTTATCGGCAAGCTCGGTGATCGGCAAACTCGGTTGTAAGCAAGTTCTTTAGGCAAAGTTCGGTAAGGCAAGCTCGGTGTTCGGCAAGCTCTGTATCGGCAAGCTCGGTGATCGGTAAGCTCGGTTTCGGCAAGCTCGGTTAGGCAAGCTCTTTCGGCAAGCCCGGTGTACTCCTTTAAAACATCGGTACCCATTTTGAGTTTTGAAATTTATTATTTCAAATTGTCCAAAACAGTGAATCAATACTGCATTTTTTGAAAATTTTCGTAACTTCAAATCTTTTGTTAATAAAGTTTTATTATTATCGAAAAAATAGGACGTATGCGTAGTGAGATGACTGGTTTATTAAGACAGAACCAAAGAATTTGAGGAATTATCTAGGATAAAAATATAGCTCAAATCAAAAAGCATATGACAAAATTTGTTTTGCATAATGATGTTTTTATCTTCAAGATATATTGACGAAGATCAGATTCAATTATTTGTTAAGGACAACATGTATATTTCATCGTTTCGGTCCGAGATATCCTCCCTTTCACACTATTCGGAATATCCCGGCCCTGTATAGCAAACGTATTGGTTTTGAGTAGTAGGGCCGGGGTATTCCAGATAGTGTGATAAGGGGATATGCATTTCCTTATTTTTATTATTTACTTTTAATTCAAATTAAAAAAAGTCGACCCGATCCGATCAAGTTCGATCCGATCAAGTTCGATCCGATCCTATCAGGTTATGCCGACCCCAGCATTGCAGGTTAATGAATTTGAGGATTTTCTATCAAAAAATATTATTTGAAGTATTCAATCGGCAAGCGTTGCGAATTATATTCTCATAATATGAAATTAATAATCTTTATTTCAGTCTTACATACGAGTTAATATTCTCTATTTATACAGTGAGTTTATATTTATAGAATGTTATCAGGTTGTGCAACTCACATAAAAAAATTGATATTTTTTATTAAACTTTGATTTCCAATTTTTTTTTTTAAAATGAGCGGGTAAGTCTTGAAGTATTCCGTCTAAGGACCTAATAAACATAATTTTTTGAAAATTTTCAACTCACATAGATTATGCGGCAAAGTCTTTTCCGCATTGACTTTACATACCTTTTAAGCCTAACCGGAGTCATAATAAGCTTTCAAACAAACAACCTCCCAAGAAAAATAGTAACCAAATGTCACTCAGGAATAAACATCAATAAAATTTTTTTATTGAGTCAAAATATTATTGCCCCATTCTGACCTTTAGTACAAAGGCTATGGATAGCACTTCCACCATTAATATCGACTTATAGAAATAATGGGTGGATTGTTCTGAAACTTCTTGGGGGTTAATAATATATTAAAAAATGGAAAAAAAAATTATGAAAAACAATTTTGGTAGTCACGTGATCAAAATATAGCGATTTTTCGTTTTTTCAGTATTTAATTAATATAAAACAGATGCCAAATCGGTAGTTTTTGAGTCAACGTCACTTATGAATGAAATTAACACACTTTTTGGGAAAAAAATAAAAATTTTCGAAATTATGATTTTTTGGCTCCCAAACCTCGATTTTTCGAGAAAAAAAACGTCAAAGTAAGAAAAAAGGGATGCCCGTTTGATCGGACAAAAATTCGGTCGATTTTGGCCGAAAATGGAATGGTGGAAGTGCTAGCTATGGACCATGGATAAAGCTGAATTATTTAAAACAATTAAATAATATTTATTTAATTTTTCGGTTGAATACATTTGTCATTTGAAGTAAATAATACAAAATTATTTTTGACAGCCGATTATTGTTTAAATTTAAAGAGTTTAGATTAATTTAAACGCAAGAAAAATTGAATTATTCTTGTTGAGTTTTGCATCAATTTGACCAGGGCTCACAAAATTAGCATTTCGAGAGTATTTGACCTTAAAAAAATTCAAACACGGTGTTCGAGTCAAAGTGGAACATTGTGTTTCAAACTGTTTATTGAAAAAAAGGACGGAACGCGTTTCGATCCGACCGGGCAATGAAATGCGTGGTCGCGAACAGTGACTTTCTTTTTTACACATCTGATGTTCCGTTTCATTAAATAATAAGTTTTTTACTTTTATTGAATATCGAAAATCACAATGTATATTTACAAAAGTTACCACATGTACCACTGCGGAGAAAAACTAAGGAATTCAAAACGCGGTGACTTATTAACATTTGCTATTTGTCATAAATTTGAGTCACAAAAATTTAATTTTACATTTGAAGATTTTCAAATAATTATACAAAAAAATTGCAAATTGTTATGCAAATTTGCAACTTTGTTTTCAAGTATTCTCACATATAAATAGACAAAAACACGAAACCACTAAAAATGACCACAGGTTACGCTATAATGCAGAATTTTTAAATTTTGAGCAGACAACTACCATTTTCCACCGGTGAGGAAAACCAGGACCTCCAGGTATATTCAGATTCGCAGGTCATTTTCAACTCTCAACGAAATGTCATTTCCGGCAATAAAATTTTTGGCAACTAAGCACTCGCATTTCACAATATGAAAAAATTAATTTTTGTTGAAATTCTAACAACAAAAATTGATTTTTTTGTTAAGATGAGGTTAAAAATTCAGCTCAATTATAGAAACTAGCGTTGATGATAATCGATGTAAAATCAATCATGATCATAAAGTTCCTGATTATAATTTGCCAAAATTAAGGCAAAACTCTATTTAATTTGAAAGTGGATAAAATTAAAAATTAACATCTATTTGTAGAATTATGCAAATAATTTATACACAGGAGATCGGCCTAATGTCGCCAGAAATTTACTTCCAAAACAAATTGGCGATAGTGGTCAATTTCGGCGATATTGACACTTTTAGGTGTTTTTAATCATGTATAAGTTTGAAAAGTTGTTCCATTTTGAAATCGACTCATAAAAATAATGTCTGAATATGTCTGATTTTTTTTGAAGCTAATGACAAACGAAATCGAAAAAAATAACAAAAGAAAATTGCTAGTCACGTGATTTAAATAAAGCGATTTTACATATTTTCAGTATCTGATTATTTTCAAACAAATGTCGAATCGGTAAGTTTTAGTATCACACCATTTATGAGTATAATTAACACAATTATATTAAAAAAAAAGAAATTTTAAAATTTTAGATTTTGTGGTTCTCAAACTTCAATTTTTCATTCAAAAAAATCAGAAAATTAAAATAAAAGGATCGCCGTTAACGCTAAAAAAATTTATTGTATGACCAAACTAAGCGACTTGTTAAATTGGTGGATTGTGACTCAAAATCAAATGGTGGATACGCTTAGCGTATAACGCTACCTTGGTGGATATATATTTACTGAATTTACAATGTTGTTAAGGATGTGGGCGACGATAATTGAGATTTCTCAAAAAACTTTTTTGAGTGTCCCATTTTGTAGAGAATTTTTCACTGAGTTTCTGAAAGCCTAGGATTTTTTCTGAATTTTTATTTTTTTTCAAAAAAAAAATAAGTTTGAGATTTTTTTTCCAAAAAAAGTGAAATTCATATATTTCTCAGAAAACTTCTTTGATTGCCTGTCGTTCCTGGGACTTTAGAAAAAACGGAAAAGGGCTTTCGTTCGGACCCTAATCCTGGCTTTGCGGTGAATTTGACATACAAATAAAAAAAAATTCTATATATTTTCAAGGAGGAGTAGGCTTTTGCGTGAGGCTTCAAAATACGCTGTTTTGACCACCAGAGACAAAATTTAAAAAAAATTTCTTCCGCTCGGAGATGCGCATTCATATGTAGGTTGAGGTATCAGATGCTCTGAATACTACTGGCACCTTTCTTAAGAGTTGTACTACGTATTTGGAAAACAAAATTATTATTTCTGAAGCCAGGTTTCTCAGAAACTTCACTCGAAAATGTGTAAAAAAGAGCCCAATTATCGTCGCCCACATCCTTAAACATCATTCTTTTATCAATTTTGTCAAAATATTGGAATGAAGCAACAAATTAAACATTCAACGAAAATATTTTAAATCGTTAATTATAATCGATTGATCATAATCATTATGTCCTTAATTGACCTACTGTCGAAATAAAGACAAAAATTAATAAAAAATGAACTCAATTTTGCATAATTATCTTAATTATTCATATTGTATTTGTTTTGCAATAAAAAAACATATTCAAAAAAACAAACACTTCAAATAGGTGGCCATATCAGATAATCTGCGCACTACTAAAATGTACACGGAGTAACCCTGAGGTCATACACTTAGTCTCCCAAAGATACCTTAGAATGTTGTTAGCTAGGTTGTTAAAGAATGTTAACCAAAACCATTTGAAACATTTATAATTTCATTTGTCTCGAATCAAAAAAAACATTAAATATCATTTGAATTGTTATTTATTACTTCAAACCTAAACAAGATTTTAACATAAATTTTAATGACATAGACTTTAAGTTACCCAAGGGCATGACTTAAAATGATTTTTTCTTTATTACAATGAAATGAAAAATTTAGATTGTGCTGTCAAAATTTTAAGATTTTTTGGACCATTTCAAAGATCGTATGTTTAATAAACCGGTACTTGAAGTTAACCGGGCAAATTTTTAGAGTTATATTTTTCACACCTTGCATTCAAAACTGTGATTCCTTGTAATTAGTGAGCAAATAAACATTGAAAAAATTAAATGTTTCGCTTGTCAATTTTCACACTGCAAAACTCTGAGAAATAAATGAAAAAATTTTGTTTTCTGCATTTTTGGCCAAGCAAAGTTGTTGAAAGGTAGTAACATACATTGTGAAAAAATAGACAGATACTAACCTAAAAGCATGACTAAGAATTAAATTATTTAATTTATTATTTGATAAATATTCGTTTTATTTTTTGCGGAAGCATTAATTAGCTTATTGTATAGGGATTATATTTACAAATTTCGCCCTTTCTACGCATTTCTAGTTAATTTTTGATATTTTGCAAAAAAAGCGTGTAAAGTTTACACGTTTTTTATGCAAAATATCAAAAATTTACACTGTAAACCAATTAATTTTTGATAAAAACTGATCATTAATTTTTGATTATTCCGGAATACGGGTTAATCAAAACGTTTCTGTTGCGTTTAATGTTACTTTTTTTCGAAATTTTAAGTTTTCTAATAAATGAATATAACAACTTTCCGGACCTTATAAGAGTTTCTTGATATAAACTCGATAGCGCCCTGACTTTGAGAAACAAAGGCGAAATGTATTTTTATTATTCGGAATACGGTATTCATAACATTTTATCCTGGCTTTTGGAATAAAAATAATTGTCATTTTATCATGTCAATTTGGTTCATTACTTAATGAAGTATTCCGAATACTTAATTTTGTAAATTATCAAATTGACATAATAAAATGGAAGTTGTTTTCGTTTAAAAAGTCAGTATGAAAAGTTGTTAATTTAAAAACAGGCAGTCGAGACATTGACGTCAAATTTGACCTATTTGTTATACAAAAATTGTGGATGAGAATTTGTGGATAATATCAATATACGTTTGATACGTTATAACGCGTTAGATACCTATAATTGTGAAAGACATAGCTTTATGAGTGGGAAAAGCAACAAATTTTCAATCGAATTTCCCGAAAGCATATGTATATATTATATAAATGTTATATGTCGCACAAAAATTCGCAAAAAATAAGTACGGATAATTGCCAGGGAAAACTAACGCGATTTCTCGATTTTCGCCTTAAATTCTTCTAGTGCCCAAATTGCCGAACGAGCCAATGTCGCCAAAATTGCCTTGATCATTCAGAATCTGAAATTCAGATTGAATCACAAATAACCGAAAGTGCGTCAAGAAGGACGTCATATGTCCAAATTACTTAATTCTACATTTTGGTGTTTTACTTCATTTGAACTCTTTGTTACTCCTTTTGAAATTGATAACACAGGCCAAATGATGAGGTCATTTTGAACGCCCATGCTTCTTTAGTTTTGTACGGAAACCTTTTTTCCGTCCCCATATTGCCAAAAGTGTCAATATCGCTGAAATTTTGGAGACCTGTAATATATTTTTCTTCTAATCCTGCTTAATTTGATTCAGTCCACAAAACGTGTATCATATACCGTATATGTCAATCTGGCTTGTATTTGATTTTCAGCTGATTTTTCAAATTCTTAGGATTTGTTAGAGTTCTATATTTGAATTTAAAAATAAGAAATAACAATAAAAAAACGAAATAAGATACTTTCGACCAAAAATTTTTGTTCTTTTATCTTAATTAAAAATAAATGATATCACCACACAATCTCATTCAAGTTTAATTATTAACTGATTATTACCATATCATAAGTTATGACCATTGAGGCTCTGGTCTCGATTATGCATGTTATGCAAAAAAAAATTTGTAAATTTCCGATTAATTGGAATTGTAGAAAATTTTATTTTGACCAGATTTGCGTATTTTTTGTTTTTCGACATCCGCTAATTAAAATAAAGGGCTAGTTTTTTTGAGTCTTGTGTTTTATAAGACAAGATACTCCTTTTGACCTCCTTTTGAAGGTACTCCAAGAAGTGAAGAAATCTTAAATTTGGAGAAATGGAAAATATTTGAAATACTTATAAATTCTGAAACATTTTGTTATTTTAATTATATTTCGTATGTGATGATGGTTTGCTCGTGCTAAAATGTACGTCATTACACCTAATTTATTCTTTAGAAAATGTAGTCCATAGCAATATTTTTAGTAACATCTCATTTTGATGATTTTGCCGTTTTTGAGAAAAACATGTTCGTATGGCTTATTTTATATCTGTTGCTATAACCTACGCTATCGGCATGATTTGAGGTTCAAATGACGTCATGAACTGCCTGCACCATGCCCGTTAGCTCACAAATACCTGCCTTTTTTTTGTTCCGAATTTGCTGAAATTGTTATTTATTTATATTTGGTTATTGAAAGCAAACCTCTCTCTGTAATCGAGGAGAAAAAAACTTCAAACGTTCATAAAAATTGGTTATCTTGCTGTGAGTATAAGTTATATCCCTTTATCACTTTTTGGTTAGAATGCGTAGCCACTACTCCTATCAACGTGTGATGAAGGGATATTGTATAACGCATAACGTTTTTAAAATTCTGCGAAGCATTCTTTCATTCCAAATTATGAAACTGTATTTGGCCATAATTATATCTGGCACATAATACTATTTGACACACAATAATATTCGGCAAATAATATTTATTGAATTTCTAATTGAATATTGCAATTGACCTTGTGGGAGTATTGAGGGTCCCGGATATGATTCAGATAAGGAAGAAATTTTCTAAAAAAACCATAGTTCAAATAACACAAAAAATAAGACTTTTAAAACGAAATCAATTTGGTCAACTTCATGTTACAAATTTATGGCACTATTATCAAAGTAAAGGTGTTTTCGAAATATATTATTGCATTTTTATAGAAAAACTACATTTTTTCCTTTTAGCTTGCGATTTTTTCAAATTCATCTTCAGAATTGTGCGAATAAAGTAAAAATAACCTTTTGAGTCAGTGGTTTGAAGTCAGTGTTTGAGTCTGTGTTTGGATAACCCAATTACTGATGGTTGGCCAGCATTCGAATAGTAGGCTTTAATTTTTGCAATTTCGAAGGCCTACTATTGCAATTAAAAGATGTATACCTGCGAAAAATCTGACTCAAAAGTTAGTTTACTTTATTCGCACATTCTGAAGATGTTTTTGAAAAAATCGAAAGCCTTAAATAAAATGTGTTTTTCTATAAAAAATGTATATTAAAGTATCATGTTTAGTTCGTCAGCTCGTTTATATCTAAGGTGTAACTTCGAAAACACGAAGCCTTGACTTTTTTCAAAATAGGGAATTAAAAAGAGAAAAATGGGTTAACGCTGTTTTGGTCATTTAAAAGACGCAAGATTTTTTTTGCTTTTGAAAAAAATTTCAATAAAAATAAGTTCTTTCGCGTCATATTTAGGAAAAATTTAAAAAAAAGGCTTTGTCTCAAAAATGGACCAGAGAATGTTTTTCTAACAAGATTGCTCAGATAACATCGATACCAATTTTTTGACTTTTAAAATTCCTTATATTCAATTATCCTTATGAACTTAATTGGTTCTTAATTTCGACTATAGCATGCGCCATGTGCAATCTATTTGTGAAGAATTCTGTTCCTGAAAATCAATGTTAATATAACATAATATATTAATAACTTCGAATAAATTGAATAATAAGTAATTAAACTCCTTTAGATTCTAAACAATTGACACAATGAATTATCAGTTGAACGTTGTAACTCTTGCAAAGTATCCAAAATAAGTCTTTATATATAAAACACGAGGCGTCGACCCAACTCGACCTCGACCTGGCGGTAACTTATCAGAAATCCGGTTTAAATAGCCTTGAGAAGCTTTTATTCAAGGGCATATTCCAAAAAATGACGCAATCGAGGACCGAGTCGGAAAACCGTTAAAAGACTATAAAAAATTCTGCTATTCTTCATATTTTCGAAGTTTCAGAAGAAAAAGCTATACCAAATTTATTCCCAAACCAATTTGTTGTAACTGTTTTTAAAAAATTAGTCCAAATTTTAATTTTGGGCAAGATTTTTTGAAGTTATACTATAATAGGCATGATCATGGTTATTATGATATCTCAATATGGGCGGTGGACATTTATGCTTGGCATTAAAAAGTTATCATGGCTAAAGTGAGCGTTAAGCTGCCGATTGCTCTTTAAAGCCCGAAAATGGTCGATTTGCAGAATTAATTTATGGCGATATCGGCCTAGTGCATCAGATGCAGAATTTAATTCTAAAATTCGGTGGTAATAAATTTGTGCCCAATTCCGTACCAATTTTCACTTGTGCACAAAAAAACTGGTCAAAATTTTGCCCGAATTTTGACCGTTTTTTTTGAAAAATTTTTTGATTCCTGATATCCAAATTTTCAAATTCCGAGGGGTTTGGTCCTAATTAAGGGGTTTGTCGCTAATTAAGTAGTGGTGGTCCCTAATTAAGGGGTTTGGGCCCTTATTAAGGGGGAGTGGTCCCTAATTAAGGACGTTGGGTCCCTAATTTAGGGGGTTTGTCGCTAATTAAGTGGTGGTGCGTCCTCCCTAATTAAGGGGTTTTGTCCCCTAATTTAGGGGAAGGGTCCCTAATTAAGGGGGTTTTGTCCAATAATTTAGGGGGAGTTGGTCCTAATTTTAAGGGGTTGGTGGTCCCTAATTAAGGGGTGGTGCGTCCCTAATTAAGGGGGTTTGTCTCTATTAAGGGGCGTTTGGTCCCTAATAAGGGAGTTCCGGCCCTGACCCTCAAAAATTTTAAAAGGTTCAATTTATTTGATTCAATAAAAGTTCAATTCAAAGAAAAAAATGCTTGTTAATTATTTCACTGATGCTTATGTGTTATTCCGGCCCTTAAAGGGATGCAATTGGCTGAGATGTTTTATTTGAGTCCATTTCGTCGGCGCCGGCGGAGATCAGCTTTAAATTAATTTTAATTTCAAATAAATTTCTTGCATAGGATATATTTAGTGTACACTGGAAATAAAGGTGCTACACTGGAAACGATGCAAACTGTTTTGTCAAGAGAAAAAACTAGGGTTGGTGCAAGAAGGAATAGGGTTCCTTTGCCGAACCCTACTTTTCTTCACCTCAACCCTATTTTTCACTGACAAACCAGTTTTGCACCGTTGTTTATCGATGTACACTGGACACAAGTTTCCCTAACTCTAGGTCTAACCCTTTCAAGTAGGATATGATTAGTGTACACTAAAAATAAAGGTGTTACACTGGAAACGATGCAAAACTGTTTGTTCAGAGAAAAAACTAGGTTGGGTTGCAGAAGAAAGGGTTAGGGAAACTTGTGTCCGGTGTACACTTTATTATTAGTGTAGACTTATATATCCCTATCTTGAAGGTTAGGACCTAGGGTTAGGGAAACTTGTGTCCAGTGTAACATAATGAACAACGGTGCAAAATGTTTTGTCAGTGAAAAAAATAGGGTTTGGGCGTGAGAAGAGTAGGGTTCCGCAGGAACCCTATTGCTTCTTGCCACCAACCCTAATTTTTTCTCTGAAAAAACAGTTTTGCATCGTTTCCAGTGTAACACCTGAAATTTGTAGTGACACTAAAATATATCCCTATCTTGAAAGGGTTTAATCTAGGCGTTAGCGTAAACTCGTGTCTTAGTTACACCGGGTATGGGAAAAGGTTTGTCAATAAAAATTCAATGCGTGGTATTTTTAACGTTTAAGGTGGGTTATTCGACTCTGATTTAAATAAAGGGCCTGAGAGGCCCATTAACAATGCTTCAAATTGATACAGGGTGATAACCGCCTCTTATGTATCTACCACATTTCTAAAGACGAAATTTATCATATTGGTTCAGAAAACGAAGTGACAATGATTATCGAAACGTATTTGTCGATTTTGAAAGAACTCATATTGCATGAATTGCCGTTGTTGAGAGACCATTATTCGATTAGTTTACGAATGAAATTCGTGGAGAAATTTCAAGCAAGGCTACTATCACATCACGTTAGGGCCGGAATACAAATAAGCATTCAGTGAAAATGATTTAACAAGCAATTTTTTTCTTTGAAATTTAACTTTTATTGTCAATTAAATTGAACTTCAAATTTTTTGAGGGGTCAAGGGCCGGAAACTCCCTTTATTTAGGGACTAACCCTTTTAATTAGAAACCAAACCCCCTTAATTAGGGACCAAAACCCCTTAAATTAGGGACCAAAACCCCCTTAATTAGACCCACTCCCTTTAATTAGGACCACCACCACTTAATTATCGACCAAAACCCCCTTAATTAGGGAACCAAACCCCTCGGATTTCAATTTGGATATCAGGGATCCAAAAATTTTTTCAAAAAAAACGGTCAAAATTCGGCCAATTTGACCGTTTTTTGTGCACAAGTCGAAAATTGGTTACGGCAAAAAATGTTATTACCAGAATTCTTAGAAGTTAAATGTCTGCATCGGATCAATATTTAAAAGTTTCCATTTTTTGCCTCTAAAAAAATTGATCAAAAATCTTCAAAAAATTTGGCCGTTTTTGCCAAAAAGTTTTTTGAAAGCCATTTTTCAATTTTTTTTCCCAGAATGCTAGGAATTAAATTCTGCAGGCTGATGCCACTAGCGATATCCGCCATAAATTAATTCTCAAATCGACCAGTTTTTCGGCTTTAAGAGCAATCGGCAGCTTAACGCCTCACTTTAGCATTATAACTTTTATTGCCAGAATTCTAGAATTTAAATTCTGACCCAGGATCCGAGAAAATCGAGTAAAAAAAAAAGTGCCAAGCATAAATGTCTTACCGCCCTCAATATGTTTGAGAAAACGGATCGCCTTTCACAATTTTGGTGGAAAATTCTTTTCAGTGGCACATATTAGCAGAAAGATTACCAAAACGCCCCCGCAATACGGGGTTTCATATTCAAATTTGAGTGGTCATAAATGACGTCATTTTTTCAAGATTACATTTCTTAAACTATTTTTTTTTTTATTTTTTTTTATTGTGTTTAATGGAGTACTCAATGCTACTATATTTTAAAATGGTTAGCTACAATGATCGTCAATGAAATCCCTGTGAACGCTTACGGCGTTTCCTGTTTGAAGAAAAGAGTTTATTTTATCGCTGAGTTGTTGCCAAAAAGAATCTCTGCCAATATTGCTTCTTCCTGTATGCATCTGAAAAATTCGTTTAGTAAAGAATGTTCAAATTATTCACCATAAATTTAAATTTCGGCCAACCGGGAGCATTCATGTTATCGGAATCATTTGACATATTAATCGTGACACAATTGTTTTCAATTTGTGTAACAAGGTGTGACTTCTGGCAAGGGCTTTGAGCGTTTTATCACGTTCCTTTGCTGTAAAGCCTTTTTTCACACCATCGTGGTGCTCTTCTTTTGCACTTTAAGTCGACTGTTGAGGCTGGATTATTGCTAATTTATTGAGCTATGGTCTAACACCCCCCCCCCCCCCCCCCCCCCCCCCCCCCCCCCCCCCCCCCCCCCCCCCCCCCCCCCCCCCCCCCCCCCCCCCCCCCCCCCCCCCCCCCCCCCCCCCCCCCCCCCCCCCCCCCCCCCCCCCCCCCCCCCCCCCCCCCCCCCCCCCCCCCCCCCCCCCCCCCCCCCCCCCCCCCCCCCCCCCCCTGACTCCTAGCTTAATTGCACTTTGAAATTGCATAATATGATTCAGGTTATTTTTGGAAAACCAATTAAACGGGGCAATCTCCATAAGGTCATGTGTCCATTTCTGTATTAATTTTCGACGATTGGTTGATTGGAGCATCTTTTTATAAAGATTTTTATGAAACAGTTAAGAAAATTTTGAAAATATATTTCGAGATTAACAAAACAAGACAAATCGAAAAATATTTTTTTTAGCTACGAAGGAAAACTAAAGTTTTCCGGCTTTTATAGTCAAGAATAGATAATTTCTTTGAATTGGCGTAAGGAAAAAATAAAACTTTATTCTCAATCAGATCTCGATTTTTTGCTCATGTTTTCGAATCCTGATCGGTTAATCCGTAGGTTGAATTATATCACATTTTATTCAAATAACCATATCTATTTAAAATTTAAATTTCCGAAATGAGGAAATTTTTTGACTTTCAAAACACCAAAAAAATGTCAGTTGTTGATTTATATTATTTAATTATATATAAATTTTCAGTTTTCCAAATAAGTACACTTATCGTAAAAAAAATTCGTAATTAAAAAAATTTTAGATTAAAATAACGAATTAACAGGTCTTCTCGTCAGACAAACAATCTGTTAATAACACATATATATACAGTGTATATATTCCGCAACTTTTCTATCTTGTAAAAACAGATGCTGGTAAATTTCATCATGCTTCTCCAAAAAACATGAAGTAGTTTCTTATCTCTAAAACTAATAAGGGTTTTCTGAATTAATCTGACTTGTGAACAAAAACTGTCTGGCAACTGTTCTCAAAAAACTGTTCTTTAAGGGGGTAGGTGTCTGGTAAAAAGTGTTTTCTGGAAGTTACAGTTCTATACTAAGTCGACGAAAAAATCGATGTTGTGATGGTTTCGCGACTTTTCATTAAAAGTGGTTTTTCCACCAGAGGGCGCCAAACTTGATAACTTTAGGGACATTGGTCTGGTTAAGTACCATATCAAGTCAAGTTCATTTTAAGGGGACAAATTAGCTTATGAAACTAAACTAATTAAATCTTTCGGTTTAGTTTTTTGAAAAAAATTAAATACAGTAGATAACTCCAAAAATATAAATTTTTGTCTACTAAGGTACTTTTCTAAGAAAACTCTCATCAGATAAAAAGTAATGTTTTGGAGGTTACATTCCCTATAACCAATTTCGGAGCATATCTTCGGTGTTATTTTTTTTCAGTTTTTGGGATCTAACAAAAAATATAAGCCATAATTACTAATGCCAGAAAATTTTTAAGCGATATTTAAAAAAAAAATAATTATTTTTTCGTGAGGCTCTTGAAACCTTTAAGTGAATTGTTCTTTCCGGGTATTTGAATAAGTTTTTAGATTCTTTTTGTGCCCGTGGGAAATAAATTGGGTACCAAAAGTGTTATTCAACAATTTTATTTTCTGTTTGCACGAAAAAGTTGTTTGATTTATTTTTCTTCGCAATTATCAAAAATACCAATAATTCCCGATGGCATTAAGATTTGTTGAATTTGATTTCCAGCTGAGATCTCAGGTGAAGTTTTGATCAAGAGTGATTACAGATAACATATTGCTCATTAAAATGTGCTGCAACAGCGCTAGATTTAAATGCTTTTATAAGGTCTATCTAGTCAATTTGGTATTATAAGTAAAGCCAAACAGACAATCCCTAATGTTACGGTTTCTGGGGACAACTGACTCGCCAATTTCATTCAGCTATCCAAAAAATTTTCGATGTTAACTTTTCATAGAGAATCATTTTTTGAGAAAATAGATATAAAAGTCTGCCATCGATCGAAAATTATTTTCTGGAAATCAATATACAAAATTTAAAAATTTCAGGACCAACAAATCAATTGACGTATTTTTGCTTAAATCGATCATAATCAAAACATGTTAATATTAAAAAAACAACAAACTTATTTTGCATTTGTCATCTTACAGCAATTTTCTTAAAATTTGTTCATTGTTCGTTTTTTTCGACACCGCAGACAGCCTAAGACTGACAATAATGTGATGCACACAAAAAACAGGCACTTATTTTACTTTGAACTGCCATAATTTAAGACTCGGGGACAGCTGTTGTTACACCGTGATAGACTCTTTCAATTCATTTGTCTGGCAGACATTGTAAGTTGGACTATAAAATGTGAAATGACTTTAGAATAGGGTGGGAATGGCAAAAAAAAAGTCGGCGACTCTAATTTTACCTATTTTTTTTGGAAAGCTTATCAAATTCGAAGACTTTTGGACAAAAAAATTTCACCAAAAACCTGGGGGGAATTAGATTTATTATTCCCTAAAAGTCGAAAAAAATCGATTTTTTTCTCTTATTTTTTTAAAGTTTTCCCGATTTCAACAATATTTTGTTTCTAGGGTTAACTGTCCCAAAAAAACAAAAAATTGTCAATTACAAAATGATTGGGTGCGAACTGGTGGCGTAAATTTAAAATTCCCTTGATAATCGGTTATTCAATTAAAGCTGAAATAATCATAAATCTAAAGAAACTTGTAAATCACCAAAAGTCATTGAATGGTTCCCAACTTTACTGATTTTCAGTATGTACATATAAATCAAAAGCGGAAAAAAACAGTTTCCTTTCCCTCACAACTGTCCGATTAGTTGAGAGTAACGTAAGTGGCTCTGGATTCTGTGGCATGGGGTTACCCTTGTGAGCATATTAAAAAAAGTTCCGCCAAGGCACCAGAGCCACAATTGTGGCTCTACTTTGAAGGTTGTTCACAAAAACCTTAAGGCAGTTGGAATTTTAATTTTGTCTGCACAAGGAAGTTGAAAGTCATATTTTGCATTCGACATTTCATATAGAATTTTAATTTGAGTTCTAGAAAAACTAGTGAGAAAAGCAAGGTGAACCATATCACGTGATACACCGGTCACAGTTGTCTCTACTTTTTTTCTAATCTTTTGTCGAAACAATGCACAAGAATCTGGCCTAGGTCAAAAGTTTGTCGCTTTGATTAGAATCTCATAAATCAAGAGTAATTTACAAATAAGTCAAAAATTTTGATTGAAAAATTCATGATTTTTGATGAAAATGTTTATTTTTCCCTATAAAAGCAGATAATGGCAATTTTTTATTATTTCGAGTAAATATGGCAATTGAAGTACAACTGTGGACATTGATTGGTTAAATTCACTTTTATAAAACTTAATTTTTTTATGGGATAATTATAGACATTTAAAAAAACGTCCTTCTTAATGAGGGGTGTTTTTGATTATAACTTCCTAATTTTTTCACATGATTTTAAAACCGCATTTTAAAAAAATAGATGAAAATCTAAATTATAGATTTTTTCAAAATTTTGAACTCTACTCATTTTTTACCATTTTCCCTGAATTGTTGATGAGGTTTAATTTCTTTAACATCATTTATTGGAGAAGAAAAAAATACATCAAGATTATAGTCGCCGTCTTTAAGAAA
Source organism: Oikopleura vanhoeffeni (assembly GCA_004367855.1). Lineage (NCBI taxonomy): Eukaryota > Metazoa > Chordata > Appendicularia > Copelata > Oikopleuridae > Oikopleura > Oikopleura vanhoeffeni. The sequence goes on along the minus strand of SCLH01001499.1, from coordinate 94,446 downwards.
ATTTAACTAAAAACTAAAGTTTTTTTAAATTTTCTTTTAAAATTTTGAATTTCAAACTCATTTTTGACCACTTTCGTCCTAGAAGTTGATGACCAAAATTTTTTTTTACATCATTTTTTGAAAATAAAATTTGAATAAAAGCATTTAAGTTAGTGTCGCCGCCTATAAATTTTTTTTCAATAAAAACCTGATTTTTTTGAAGTTGTCTTGAAAAATTTTTTGAATTTCAAACTCAATTTTGACAACTTCGCCCCAAGAGGTAATGACCAAATTTATGAGCATTTTTTTTATAGAAATAAACACCTAAAAGTGCAATAAAATTAGTTTCGCCGCCTATTAGAAATTTTTAATAAAAACCTTGTTTTTTTAATGTTTTTCTTGAAAATTTGAATTTCAAACTCATTTTTGACAACTTCGCCCCAGGTTGTTAATGACCAAAATTTTGAGGCTTCAGTTTTTTCGAAAAATGATTTTGAAAAATTTATAAAATGTAGTTTCGCCGTCTATCAAAATTTTTTTTAATTAAAACCTGTTTTTTCAAATTTTTATTTAAATTTTTTAATTCAACCTCATTTGGTTGACAACTCGCCCCAGGAGTTAATGACTTAAATTTTTTTTCCATCATTAAAATTAGAGCCGCCGCCCTATTAAAAAAAAATTTCTATAAAAACCTGATTTTCAGTGATTTTCAAAATATTTTCGAACATACGTGACTTTGGGTCAATTAAGAATTTTTTCAAAACTTGCATGATACTCAGCTGTCAAAATCTCTATCGAAACACTTGGGAACAGAAACACCACTAAAGACCCTTGAATTTGCCATTACCACCCTACTTTAAAAGGACATGATATAATTAATTTGGTGAATTTTTAATCTTATTTGGCTTATCAGTGGCAAATTTTTACATAATCTTTCAGAAATACACAAACAAATAATGTATGTGTCTTGAACTAGATCTGAAGTTTTGGAAATTTCAGGCCAATGGGGTTGAACTAACCTAGGGTAGGAAAGGCGAATTCGATTTTCATTTAGTTCTTTTAAACTAGGCTTATAAGATGCGCATTTAAAATTTAAAAAACGAAAACAAGAAAAATTTAGTCACTCAAAACTAATTTTTTTGACAAATTAAGTTTTGATTGTTTTGCTTTTTCTCATGCGCATCTTTTGAGTCTACTTTAAAGTTAATAAAAAAATTTTAATTTCTCAATTTTTTTTCATAATTTTTTGAAATACTTCTTAAAAGACAAAAAATCCCAACTTAACCCTTGCCCAAGGGTCGGCCACATCTTGACGATTTGCTCAATTTTTTTGATCGGATTTGGATCGGATCGTCGGCTTCAAATTAATTTTGGATCGGATCTGGATCGGGTCGGCTCAAAATTTTTATGGATTAGATCGGGATCGGATCGGTTGGTTCAAAACAACATTGGATCGTTTTCATGAAATTTTCGATTTTCATAAAATTTTCAACCGCCAATAATTTATATTATGATTGACTTTAAATGGTTTCAAGACTCAGAAAAACACTTCCGTTCATAATAATGTTACTTGCTTAGGGTCACGCTTCTGCCTACGGAAGCTATCGTAGCGGGTTCGAGTCCGCTTTGTATCATTTATTTTTATTTGAATTCATTACATATTATTATAACTAGGCTGTCAGATTGAGTCGAAACCAAGTCAAAACTAGGAATATTTGTAGTACTCCCATCGTTTGTTCCTTAGTCAATTTGAAGCAAAAAATGGAGTTATGACATTTCCGACATTATAACTCCCTGGTGTCTATAATGACCAAAATACGGTACCGGAAATGATAAAACCGAATATATACCGGAAATACGTTCGGGAGAAGAGCCTGTAATCAATGTGGAAAAATGTTTTTTCGCATATTTGAATTCTACAGCTCTCCTGAGAAAAATGGCATGTTAAAAAGCTAAACTTAGACCTTGACATAGGCTGGGGTGCATGTGCCCAGAGAACATTCATAAGCAGTCAAACCAACAAAAATTCAAAATATGTATACAATAAATGGGGCTAAAAAGAGCTGAATAACTTAAAAAAATGAAAAAAATGGGAACTACACTGTGAATTATTCTTTTTTATTTCGACCAGTAAGGAGCTATCCTTCATGACATCATAAGAAAACGTGTTTCAAGACAAAAAATATTCCAATCTGGATGTTTTTTCATGAGAATGAAAACAAATTGAAAAGAATATGACTTTTTTTTCGTTTTTGATAAAAATAAATACCAGAAATGCATTGATCTTCCGTTCATACGAGTATAACGAGTATTTCACAAACTATACCGAGAAAAATTTTCAAAGCTAAAAAATGGTATAAGGCCTTGAAAATTTCAAGGATCGCCCAACGTTCCCCGCCGGCTCAAAAACTGCTATTTGGACTGACGGCTCGAAAGCTTCGAACACACAAAAAAAGTCAGCAAGAGCTCCCTGGCGTTAGCTCATTATCTTGCAGTGTCAACGCGGGCCGATCGCTTTTCGAAGATTTCACATTTTAAGGATCTACTACTTGGGGAATTCTTACTGTCAAAATCAAATTCGCGCTTGAGGATCGAACTTGACCGAAAATCTCCGTGAAAATCTTATCAAAATTTCATCGAAAAATATGTAAGTAAGTATTTATTCATTCTTACTGCACACAGTTTAACTTCACTTATATGGATTATTACGGCATTTCAAGCATTTCAAGGCAGTTTTTCGAAACCACATTTCACCACATAACCAAAAAAATCTAATTTTTTTGTTGTAACCGGTATTTCCGGTCACTTTAGTGTGGCGCTGCAAGAAATGCTCAAACAATCCCGAGGTAAAATCGGCCCAAGACATTCTAAAGTTCATTTAAAATTTCAGAGAGAGTGGTACGTTTAATGCCATATTTGCCTTAATATTGAATAATATCAAACAATTTTCATTAAAGCGAGAACACTGAACAATTTTTTCCCTAAACGTGATTTTTTCATGAATATTTTCAACTTATTTTAAAAAATTTTTTGATTTCAACAGATATCTCAATCCAGGAAAAAAGTTATTGGAGATAGGAACAAGCACTGGCAGTTATGTAAGATAAAATTTCAAAAATTCTTTGGTCAAGGAACTTTGATATGATTGCGTTTTGATCTATGCCCGTTATCGTTTTTATCATTAATTTCTTTGTTCGAATTCCGGCGTGATAATAAATACTAAAAAAAAAAATTGTTAACATTTAATTTCGATCCCCGTTCCACTACATCGATGTTAAAATTCTTCAGAGTGTACTTTGTTGCTTTTTTTTGGCATTCAAAATAATATTTACAAAATTCAAGTTGAAAAATGATAAAAAAACTGAAAAAAAAATCAAAAACTTTTTTTGTCATTTTCAATGGGTTTTTGACCCCCGTTCCGCTTCATCGATTTTTCAAAAAATTTTTCCAGACATGTATTTTTGTACTCATCCTTTTCATTGAAAAAATTTTTGCATAAGGAAATTCGAGCGAAATGAATTAGGAAAACTAAAAAAAAATCAAAAAATGTGGCTTATTTGGTTTTTTAATTTGTACCCCCGTCCTCTTACATCGATTTTCAATTTTAATTTCAGGAAACTTGTTTTTTCAAACTGCATTTAAAAAAATAGTAAGACGAAACTAAATACGAAGCGCCGATTTTTAAAGTGGAAAACCTGTTTTTCGCAATTTCACGGTTTTTCAACTTCAATTTTGACCTTTTAGTAACCTTTTCCAAAAATTTCATTATTTTTTCCGAAACTTCTGACTGGTTGTTTTAGTCACTTGAGTCTTCTATATATCTATATATGAAATGGTCAAATCGCATTTTCCCGCCTAGACTAACCCTTTGCAAAGAGTTGGGGGTCACGCCCATGCCAGTTGTGGCCACAAACTGTTGTGCGCATCTCGACAGGAACAACATAAGTATCGTAGAATTTAAAAATGATGATATTTCAAAAAGAAAATTACGATACTGTAAATGTCCATAAGGACACATTCACCAGCAAGTTCATAACAATGGCTTATGCCAACTGCCATAGCCAATGAACACATAAATCATTTTTTTAAATGTTCTCGTGGGTGAAATTTCTAAGAAATTATTAGACCCTTAAAAACTGATGTTTCAAATTTATTTATTTTTAGGTTCAATCTATCTCTGCATATAAAATGACCAAAAAAAAAAGTCAAGTTAAACTGTACGTACCAATCCTAAGTTGTTAGAAGGAGGGGATGTGAGTAATTTTGCATCAAACAAGGGCTCGTACGGCTAAACCGATGCAAATAAGACATTTCTTAATCATACATTTTGGAAAATTTATCTATAACTGGTGCTCCTGTAATCTTCAGAACCCGTCAACCAAAGAATCGAAATTCTAGACGAATGTCAAAAAAGGGGCATTTCCACGAGTACAAGCCTTTTGTCAAAAGCTACCTAGTTGATATGTACATTTTTGGAATATATTGATGCTTTTCAATCGGCCGTGAAGTGAAATGGTTATTTGTGTGCGGAATCTCAGCCTGATTGACTGTAAATCGACATTAAAAAGTGGGCGAAATGGACAATTTTGGACATAAAAGTGATTATAAGAAAAGTTAAATGCCATTCAAAAGATTCCCGGTACGATTTGCTGGCAACCTATTAGAACTGTAGTCTGATTTGGTAACACATAGGATTTCCGAGAAAAATAATCACTCACATTTCTCCATAAAGGGAGTGGGTGACGATACTTAAGGGGGTTGTAAAGGCTGGAAAGACGTTTTTCGAAGGCTCATTACTTTTTATTCTTTATTCTTAGAATTAGTTGTTCGTAATCTCTTAAACATAATAAAACTTAATAACTTGTTTCAAGCATGGTTTCGACCAACGGTAAATTGGGTTGACCCGCGAGCAAATTTTTTTTTGTGAATTGTATTTTTTTTCGCCTTATTTTTTAAACAATTTGATTTTCTCACAGATAATGGATACTTATGTAAGTAATACATAATTGAATTTTTATAGTTTTTCAATATAATGAAATTTTATTCGCCCCCAGAGGGCGATTATAAAAATCATTATGTTATTAAGTACATAAGTTCATTATATTTAATTAACAGCCTTCCAGTTGTACCACAGTATCATACATACTTTTGATGAAAAACACATACATTGAAATTTTATTGATCATTTTTTTGATTTTGAAATGGCTAAATTTAATTTTTTGAAAAAAGACACATAATGAAAATTATGATCATTTTTTGTATGAATAATTATCAGAGTATGCGGAAATTGAAATTTGAACATAGCACATTAGTGTATTTATACATAAGCAAAATTAAGTATTCAACATTCCCCACTATGTGTTAAATACTATATGTGCATTTTTCTAACAAAAAAACTGGATCGTCGTTCTTTACCAATTTTCCACCCTTGAAAATGCTTTTAAAAATAACTAAAGTGTTCGTTTACGGGCCATTTTCGCCACTTAAAAATCGTATTTTTTTGTTGTATTTATGAATTTATTTTTTATGCATACAGAACATTTTCGAGGCATTCAGGAACAAAATGGTATCGCCCGACGATGAAATTTGGGCCTTCAGCTCCCAAGATCACAGTTTGAAAATTATTTTTTTAGCTCAAGGGTCATCGTATAAAAATTTTCTAGTAATATCAACAGATTCGCAAAACTATCATGTTTCTGGAAGCGGGATTCAAAAACTGAGCCATATTATCCAACGTTTTCGCGCCAAGAGCAAAAAACATTTTTTCTTATTTTAGACACACGGAAAATTTCACATTAGGGTTTTTTTACAATTTTCGAAATTCGATTAACTAAACAGGCAACGTTTGAAATGAGAAAATCGTGAAATTGAGTTGACAGCACTTCCAGTTCAATTAGATATTGGACTGCCTATAACAACCCTCTTAAGCGTTTTCACTACGTTCTCAAGAGCGGTTTCGGTGATAAACCTAGATAAGGAAATTGTTTTATTTTATTATGTAGGACAACTCTTAGAAATGATGCGAAGTACTATTGTTATTTGGTTTTCCCTTAAATTTTACAGTTAATTTACAGTTCAAAAATCTATATCATAAAGTTCTATTATTATCGAAAAAAAAAACTACTAAAATAATAATAAAATTTTCGACCTACGCTAGAAAATGTCTAGTAATAAGCCTCCTAAAAAAGCACAAAAGCCAATCTCTCTTCGTTTGATATTTATTTTGTTCTGTGCCGTTTGGCATCAGGTATTAATTCTACAAAACAGAAATCGTCTGGCTATGTCCTTCTTTGATATATGTATGCATGTGGTCAAACAGGCAAATGTGTCATTGAAAACTTTCTGTTCCTTCATTTTTCAGGCATTTTTTTCAATTTTATGCCTGCTCAATGTTGAAAAACCCTGATTGAAATTCTAACGACCTTTTTTTCAAAATTTAGTCTTGGTTGTCAGAAACAATAATCGTGAATGTCCTATTTTTTTATCTTGAAATTTTGAAAAAATTTACACAAAAAAACGATAAAAAATTGAATTTTAACGTTTGTTTCGAGGCAGTATTAAAAGTTCATAAATGATTTATTCACCAAATTATATGCCAGAAACAATTTAGGATCGAAATTGTGTATGATAATTTGGAAGGACCGCAAGTTTCAACGGTCAATTTCAGCCCCCCTGAAACTAATTTCTTTAAAGTGAAAAAATATTAGTCAAAGTAAATCGGTCAAAATACCCGGTATAAGATTCTCTACAAAATAGGGAATAAGATAAAGTCTTGTTTGGACACCTTCAATTATCGTCACCCACTCCCCTTCTCAAGACTGAAAGTGCCTTGAATATGCTTTTGTATCGTCCCGGATACCTTGAATATTTCAGTGAATTAACTCCTGGTATTCGGTATATTTTGTTTGAGTTTGTTTGAATTATACCTAAATAATTTTAGTATTTAAAATTTTCAAACGAATTAAAAAAGTTTCTTCAGTCAAAATGATGTTTTCGAATTTAATTTCACGCATAGTGTTAATTTTCAAAATTTGGATTAATCGCCAAAAATCGTTCTCGACCAGTTGGAGATATTTCCGACCTTAAGGGGGTATCCGACGGGTTTCACTGATTTTCAAACCGTTTGTCCTGAGCTTACCACAGCTCGTATTAAAGTTCAAACTTCGGATTCCAGGAGATATTTGATTAAAATGTAAAAAAATGAAGTGAAAGTTTTTTGTAGGACCGCCGGTCAAAACCAAGAATTTTCCGATTTTTATAAAATGAAGCTGCATCTAGCTCCTGGGTATCAAACTTTTTCTCTTTTTTTTGTTAATTTACTTAAATTTCTTAGCTAAAGGGGGTTGTGGGTATAAAAAATGCACATGGAGTGGAACAAAATTGTTTATATTTTTTTAGTATCGCAGCAGTCATGTTTCGACGCGTTCGGCTATCACTAGCCTCATTCCCCCACCAAAATAACGCAATATGATTGCATTTCAGTCCGTTAAGGCGCGCCCACGCATGTATTTTGTACCGCGTTAGGGGCCAGAAAACAAACAACCTGACAACCAAAAACCTTGGGAAATAAACCGCTGAGAAATTAAACCAAATAACTTATTTTACGTATGAAACAAACAGGAAAATTTTTCGCGAAATAACGACAATAAAATAATTGTGACAATATTCGTAGCTTTCATACATTTTTATCATGTTTTATTCAAGTTTGAAACCAAAAGTCGACCGGAACTTATTCGATTTTAAGAGAGAATTTCTGAAATACCGACTTTATCTCGATTTTTGTGTGAATGAGAACATCTTTTTACCACCCCCCCCCCCCCCTGTTTTTTCACTGCGGTTTACCGGTGAGCCATCCATTCACCAGAATCATAAAAAGTTACTTGCAGGTGACGAGAAGGTTTTAGCCTCCCGTATTTTTATTATATTTATTCCTTCATCTCGCCCGTTATCAACCCCTTCCAGTCCAGCTGGAGCGAGAAGGGCTATTTTCCAGCAATTCTAATATTCTACACCCACAACCCCACTTCAGACTTGCGAAGGAGTTCTTAAGATTAATCATTAATTGAACGAAAGTCCAAAATATTTAAGTGTGTTAGCACATGGTTCGTCTAGTTCAACCGACACCCACCAAATTTTTTATAACAAAAGCACTTTTTCAAAACTGTACAAAATACAAAAACCTGCGAGCCGTTTTAAAAATATATTTTTAAGTTTTCCTTTATCCCACTTATCACACTTTTGTTGAATATCCCGGACCCTGATCAGGGAAACGCTAGTGTGTTTTTAAGTAGTAGGCCGGAATATTCACCAAAATTGTGAATACGAATATACGCAGTCAAGTCCGTTGACTTCAAACAACGTATATTTATGTAACAAACAAGAAATTTAAAATCTTAATTTTGACTGTTTTTTCTCCCAAAATACTAATATTCTATCATTTGTTAATTAAACGATTACGAGAAATTTGAATGCCAATTAAAATCAGCTCCCTATCACTTAATTGATCAAAAAATATGGTCTTCTTCGACGATACCATTTAGAAAATTGTTCGAAAAACTAAAAATTTGTTATTTTGTTCAAGATAAATTCAGAGTGAACTAATGCAACAAACATTAAAGTGACATGGGTGATTACTTCAAAAGATACAATGCAGGCTCAGAAAATTTTGCTTAAAAAAAATTAAAAATTGGTGAAAAAAAATTAATGTCGAAATTATTTTTTGGTACTTTTTTGGAACCAAACCAGCCATAAAAATGAGAATGCAGCTAAGATTAGGGTTGTTTATCACTTCTTAGTCTATTAGAAACAGCCTACGTCGGATTCCCCTTTAAGATCATCATTGGCCGGTGTGAATAACGGCAGACTTACGCTGTCTGGTTATAAATGTTCCCTTGCACTTTAACATTTTGACCACTCAGAATGTTATTTACGAAATATTCTATAATTTCAAAAATAAATCGGAAATCTTCTCCCGAGCTCACAATGATAGAACAAACCGCGGCCAGCCAAGTTGAGGTGTAAAGTTCAAAGATTTCAAGCGCCAGATTGTCGACTTTAAAAGCAATTATTCTTTGATTGAAATCGATGTGTACTGTGGCATATTATTAACGCCTCCGAAGGGGTTTAAAAGTTTGTAAATGTTATTTAATCAGCTTTGAAATTAATTAATTAAAATGTTTCAATTCGGGATAAAGAGGTTAAAACTGCCACTCACTGGTTTTTTCAACCATCATGAAATTAAATCGAAAAATTACCAATAAATTAAAAATCAAGCCCAATTAAAACTTCGAATTTGAAATGAAGCCAATGAAATTTCAAGCGGCCAGCCAATCAAAGTCTCGCATTAATTTTTAGAATTCTATAATTTTTTTAGCAAAATAATCATCCGGTTTTTTTTATAATTTCCCGGTGATTTTTTGGATCAGATGAAATCAGAGATTTTTAATTTCTTTTCCACTAATTTTCAATGCAGAACGACTTTTTCCAGAAAACTTACACTTTCCGGTTCACTAAAAATCGAATTTCTGTAAGTCCATAATAAACAAACTTTTTCCGTTATCATAAATGACGTGAGATTATAGTTTATTTTTTCAAATACACGTACGGAAAATCGTCTGAGAAAATAAAAGCGAAAATGTAAGTCCATGGCTACCTTTAGAGAATATCCTTTTAATTTTACGCACTCAAAAACTTTTTAATCCAAAATCTTGAATGACTAAAAATGAGAAAATGTGAGAAATGCGATAATTTCTAAGATAAATCAAAACCATAATACTCAATAGTTAAAACGTGGAAATTTTTTCTTTAAATGGTCGAATAGATGATATCAGCATTATATTTGATGAGAAAAAGAACCCACTGACTGAAGTGATAAGATAAAGTGATTGAGTAGGAACAAGAAAAACTTCAATCGACAATTATAAGGACACACCTGGAAACAAGCCATTTAGTTCTCAGACTGAGAATCTCCGCTGGGATCGCACAAAAAAATTTTAAATATAAAATTGGATCGATGAGGGTTTGAAAGAAAAGCTGAGAAAGTTACTTGTCTGAAAATTTTGACTGTTAATTAAGCGACGGTGTCCGGTTCACACGTACCTGTAATAGGATTTTGGAAAAAGTTTATAACTGTCGGGAGGTAAGACGTCCGCTAGACTGACTTTGATTCGGCTACGGATTCTGCCTACCTTTTGACGCTAAATTTCTAGAATAGACTGACTTTAATCGCCGACTGAGCCCGTTAGGGGAAACTTACTGTATACGGCAATTCGGTAATGGTCGGCTAGACTAATGTTATTGGCTTCGAAATTTTGCTACGTTATAACGCTGAAGTTTGTCGGATAGACTGATTTCAATTGGCCAAAAATATTTAACTGTCAAACTATTTTACATTATAATTTCATTTGTAATTATGATTAGGAATTTATATTGAGCTCAGCGGTAAGCATAACATTCCCAAATGTTTCGGGACCGTCGAGTGGAAAGATGCGGTTGAATTTCTCACTTCAAATAAGATGCACAATATTTTTCAATCAAATAAGAAATAACAGCAGTGAAGTTGAATGGCATGCCGACCAATTTTTGGAAATCGATGTTCTTATATTCCTTTAACACCTTTGGGTATCTGAGAGTGTGGGCTGAAAGCGCCTGATGAGTGGCTAGGAGAGGTCTTAGGAGTGTCAGGACCTTGGCTCCCTCAGCCGAAGTCTCAGATTAACCAAAAGGCGGTTTCAAAGGGATTTCCGTTTACGAGGAAGATATACTTTTTCTTGTTTGGTCTATAATTAGAAGTTTAATTAGTACCAAATAATACAAGACCAAACTAGGGAATATCATCTTCCTTTGTTACAAGGGATAGTACCTTAATCCACACCTCTGTGAATTCATTTTGTCTCTGCTTTGAACACGAACTGGTTTTTTTAAGTTAAAGTTGAGGAGTATAAACAACAAGGTGGCATTAGAGGCGATATAGGTGAGTTTTCGTGAGAACCTTTAATATATCGATGGTGGTTCATTGCCTTAACGTGATCTCGAGAACAATAATCTGGATACATTTTATTTTTGACAAACGTTGTCAAAGTGTTACAGAACCCAAGAAAAATTTAAGGCTTTTCTGAAATTTTTGATTTCTCTTTAAAATTTTAACAAATTTATTTTCTAACATTTTATTAACAACAATAAATAGTTATCCAATCCAATGTAACCACTTAAATTGCTTCCTGACTTAAACTGACATATAAAAAAAAAATTTCGACAAAAAAAAAGATTAAAACTTTAAATTTTAAACATAATCGAAAATGTTTTTTTGCAGAATCTTGTATTCAGATCAACAAATTCCTTTAATTTTTGTTAAAGGACAATTATTTTGTTTAAGTTATAAAATGCCCTCATCATAAGAGGCCAGAAATATTGCTAAAAAAATACTGTACTTAGCCATGACAAGTTTATTACATCGCAGTAATCCACTTTTTTCTAATTCCAAGTTTAGAGACCAACCATCACTTTCCAAGAAATAAGCTTCAATCTGAGTCTTTTACTGTTTGTATTATCTTTCTCAACCAAATAGATTTACGATAAAACATTTATACGTTGAAACCAAACAGACCAACGTAATTCGTGTTGATACTTATTATCCATACCTAAAAAAAAAGGATTAACTGAAAATTTAACCTGAAAGTTCAGAAAAGACAAAAATATTCAGTTTTATTTAATGGACTTGTATCGGTCCTGAAAATATCCAGAAACGAAAAGTTTAACGAAATTTTTTTTGCAAAATCTTTTGTCAAAACAAATTCAACAAATTTTATATTTTTAAGTAATGTTCGTCAATAATTTGTTTTGATGATAATTTTAAGTTTTCAAGTTTCAAACAACTGCGGAACGAGAATCTAGAACACATCGTTATGTCTTTGATAAATTAAGCTTAAAAATTTTTTAAGGTGCAGGATTATGCGGTTTAAGGCATCCGGTGAGACAGAGTATGGAAATTGGATATGTTTTTCAGGACTACGAAGTTAGTTTTTAGTAACAAAATAAAACTATTGTTGGTGCATGGGTTATTTTCGACTCCGGTTTCTCAAATTCGGTATGTATTTTTCTTGTATCCGACCATCAAGCAACACGGAGAAATTGATTGCCAAAGGCAAAAAAATTGTTTTACTATCCGAATAACAAGTTCTAGAATATCGATTATGCCTTGCAAAAAATAAATTTATTTCACTTAAAATCTAGGGGACACGGGATAGTCTCAAATTCACGGAAGAATAATGAATAACATCAAAAAATAACTATAAATGAAAGTATTTCAGTATTATAATTGGTTTAGAGGTTTTTTTGCCTTCTTCATATTTTAAGTTTTTAGCCTGATCAAGATGTTATGATGGCGCGCAGTAGATCTGCATATAGTAGTGCGGCGTAGAAAATCTTGACAGAAACTTATCAAAATTTTTACCGTTGGATATTTAGCTTGATTCACGAAGATTTATTGGAACAGAGAATAAATTCGCAAATTAGCATTCGTGGAGAAATAGTCCGTTTCTAAAAAAAAATTACCATTTTGGTTTATAATTAAACTAAACGGTTATTTTTTTATAATAGTCTATTCCAAAGAATTTTCAAAAATAATTTTCGCGCGAATTAAGATGAATTTTATAAAATATTTTCTGTCGCAATTGTAGAGAATTTTTGTCTGGACCAAGGAATATCGGCATTTATGTTTATTGTTGGAAACGTGGATATCACGAAATAGATCAATGTGAGAGTGAAAGCAGCAATTAGATTTATTGCAATTTTAACGGCTCATGTTAAAATATTTTCAAGAAATTTTGGTTTTTATACATTTCAAGGTTGCGAACTCAAATGTGCAATGAGCCATAGATGACCACTTAATTCTCACAAATATATTTTGAGTTTGAAAAAGAGCTTTATTTCTCCCCAGCACATTGCTGAGAAAACACCCACAATCCCCTTAATGTCATTTTTTGAAAAACTGCAATTTGAAAACAAGATTTTTGAATCAGCGGTATCTTATCTTTGATAAACGGATATAATGAAATTCACACAATCATACGTTTTTCTAAAAACTATTTTTCGCAACCTTACTCCATCTTAAATCCTACTATGTCTAAAGCGTATGAAATGCGATCCCACTCATGTGTCTTAGTGTTTTCTAGTTGGCTTTGGCTGAGTGCAATACCACACCGAGTAACTTGCGATCTCGATATCAAGCAACATTGCCTATAATTCATGCTCAAACAAATCACTGAGACAACATCAGTGAGATTCGAACACGCGCTTTAGAGAGATAGTAAGGCATTTTAAAGGATGGACTAAGGTTGGGCAAAAAGGACTATATATATAAACAAAAGTAGGAATGGCAAAAATTACTGGCGGGCAGATTAAATTATTTCGGGGCACTTTCAGTCCTGACATTAATTGCCCTCAGAAACAATCTTTGAAAAATACATTGATGTCTTTTTTTCTCGAATAGTCAGCATTGTTTGAAACAATTTTGCCTTGAAATTATTCTTGATTCATTTCCCAAATTTCCATTTTCAAATTGAAAGGGCAATTTTGAAAGCCGATTTCAGCGGTATGAACCAATTTACTGGTGAAATTTGTTTTTTATTAGAATCAATTTATTGATGCAATAACTAGAAGGGATCAATAAATAAGTTACCGTACACTCCAAACTGTGACCCGTAGGCAAAAAAAGGTTTTGGACGAAGCCTCTCGAGTCCTTTGGAAATAGGAACTGAGATTGATTTTTTCAAATAAAATTACTGATTTGCACTAATACCAAGGTTGTTTTTTGAAATGATGGGTCGCAAGTCAAACGGTCGAAAAAGTTTCTTAAAAAGTTGTTTATGTACTTATTCGGTCGAAAAAAAGATGGTCGCGGTCTTGAAAAAATGGTTGTTAATTATACTGGACAACGGAAACAGTTCACTTTGAACTTATCTTATTACTTATGCGTTTGTCGAACTAATCAAAACGTTTCTTCGTGACCTGGCCAAATATCAAGTTTTCACAAAACTATTAATTTTGCTTATAACTACATTATATTTCAAAATGTCGGTCGCTTTAGTTAATATTCAGGGTTGTGTAAGTTTTTCCCTTCGTTTTTTCCAAATTGGATACACTTGATTTCCGCCGTTGTGATTGGTTGAATCTGAAAAAACTACGTCTTCTCAGAATTCAACCAATCAAAACGGCGGAAATCAAGGTGTATCCATATTTGGAAAAATTGGGGAAATTCTAAACACCCTGTATATCAAAATTGAGTTTAACAAAATCTAATTGTCTGCAAAGATTGATTTTCTTACATTGTTTTCGTCGATATTCCCTACTTTTGAAAGCTGGAATTCGTTTTTCTGGTAAATAATCATTGCACTTTCGTATTCTTTTATTCTCACTCTTCCCACTTTTTTTTCACTGCACTATTTCTATTTTCCCATCCTAATGAATACTTAATTTCTTCCAAATTTTTGACGATGATTTTGCAACAAAGTTTAAAGAACTCTTAAATTGCTTGAAAATTAGTGTTGTTTTTGACTTCAAAAATGTCAATTCATGGTTTAGCTTTTTGATCTCAATCGCAAATTCCAGTATCGTGGAAAAAACGTCCATTTAGGCCAAAAAAATGCACGTTCAAATAATTATGAGGGAAAAGCCGGTGCTGTTGCTGAGTTTGACAACATTTTTGTACCGCATATAATCTGCATGAAGCATCTCGAACTCAGCAAACTGTGCAATTATTTTTTCATAAGTCAGGATCACTGAAGTTAAAAAGGGTTTCAGTTTTGGAAACAAAACGGCAAATTTCAAACGTCCACTCACAAAAGCTTAAAAAAGTTGAATAACTGTTTTATGAAAAAAACTTGCATTGTTTAGGTCATAATTATAAATATAGGGATTTTTCGCTTTTATTTGAAGAGACTTACGTTTCGCTTTTATGCTGGAAAGAACATCAAAAGTCAAAAGCAGGAATCCGGCAGAAATATGGTCGGATAATCTGTGGGATCAAATTGGGAATTTAAGGATCAGATTGGGATTGTTATCCTTTTTTTCTAAAGGTTACAAAACATTCTCGATGTTAACGTTTTGCGCAACACGGATGGGGGGCAAAGTGGCCAAAAAAGAGGAAGATCGAGGATCGTATATAAAATAATATTTATAATATGAGTCTGTCTTTTCAATATATTGTTGGATTTGATTTGTGTTGTCCAGAATTATTTTTTTATTTTCATCGCGATATGGAATCTTAGTTATCATGATTCGTATCAAATTAATTTCTTTCGTTGATGATAAAAACGGAAATTTTCGTTGGACAACATTTTCAACATTCTTATTGATGTTTTTTGTTTTTCGTTTAGTTGTGAAAAATTAGTTCCAAAAATTACATTCAAAGTTATCGGTGATTATTCAAGGCTGACTTCATCAAAAATCTTTAGTCTTTAAACCTTAAAATTACCAGCCATGAGTTTTCGCGTTTACTGTATTTTTTTTTATTCCGCAAAATGAAGACAAAGTCACGATACGGTATTTCCAGATATTGACCAATCTCCATACGAGTATTTTGCGGTGGAATTAAAAAACGCAGTTGAACGAGATAACTCAGGCTGTATATATCCCTGTATGTCACTTTGCTTAGAATGCGTTAGCCACTACTTTCTTTAAAACTCGCTAATTATAAACATTGTGGTACCGCATTCTAAACAAAGTGTAATCAAAGGATATTCAAATTGCAGGTTAGCGCCAATTATGAGAACAAGGTATTTGAAATTTTTAAAAACTTTAACTACCTTTTTCGTATCGCCATTTCGTGCCTTAATTTAAAAAAACTTGCCGAAAAATGCTGAAGATGCAATTGTGAGGTATCATTCGTCAATCGTGATAAATTTGACAAGATGTTCTGACTCAGAAGACATTGTATTTACCAATTCAGCCAAATTTTACCATCTTGACCAATAGTTTTTACCGTTATTGCATTAATTACATAAAATGTGCCGGTTTAGATAAAACGTGTATAAGACTTTTTATTAAATCAATCGTGTTATCTTTCACTATGGTGAAAAGTACAATTTTTTTTTTGGAAAGTGAAGCGGTTCAACTTTTTTTTCAAATAAGTAGTGCGCAACGAGAACATAACCGCACGTGTTAACGTGAGAATAAAATGAAGAAAAGCCCTGCATTTTTCAAATTTAAGAGTAAAATCGTTCTGTCACTATATCCTATTACGAGAAGCGTAGATCAAAATTGCCTAGGTATAAAATACAAAACCAATTGTGTGTGTCACATTCAGGGATTTGATTGGTTGGTTGGGTCCGTCTCACTCTCGTTTGTATTTGGTTTTGTATAATTTGACCTCTGTTAACTTTGTTACCTTGTAATTGGTTTGTATTTTACTAGGCATTTTTGATCTACCTTCCTCGCCGTAATAGGCGATATTGGACAAAATTAATGATTCGTAACAATTTTTAGACAAAAATGTACTTCTTGAATACGTCAACTTGGCCCACCCTGCATTCACATTTTAATTGCTTGAAAGATTTAAAGAGTGCCCTTTTTTGTTCTAGGTTCGATCGCGTCGGCCTGAATTTATTAAGCAATTTCACAATCAGAGGCATAATGCATAAAATTTGAACGATTATCATTCGGTAAAATTCGGTAATAAATTTGACTGAGATTTCGACTTAGAAGAAATATATCACAACTCAGCAGAATTTCACCTCTAACCAAAAGTATACCGTAATACGCATTAAATTACATAAAAGTCCGAATCTCAATATTTGCCTAAATTCATGATAAAGTAGGTACTTTTACCGCTTAATCTC
>SCLH01001499.1:34718-77611 GCA_004367855.1 Oikopleura vanhoeffeni | reverse complement strand
TGTAGTTTTTCTATTAAAATGTATTATCAAAGTATCATTTTAGTTCGTCAGCTCGTTTATATCTAAGGTGTAACTCGAAAACACAGCCTTGACTTTTCAAAATAGGGAATTTAAAAAGAGAAAAATGGTTAACGCTGTTTTTGGTCATTTAAAGACGCAAGATTCTTTTTTGCTTTTGAAAAAATTTCAATAAAAAATAGTTCTTCGGTCATATTAGGAAAAATTTAAAAAAAAGGCTTTGTCTCAAAATGACCAGAGAATGTTTTTCTACAAGATTGCTCAGAAACATCGATACCAATTTTTGACTTTTGAAATTCCTTATATTCAATTATCCTTATGAACTTAATTTGGTCTTAATTTCGACTTATAGCATGCGCCATGTGCAATCTATTTGTTGAATTAATTCTGTTCCTAAAATCAATGTTAATATAACATAATATATTAATAACATTCGAATAAATTGAATAATAATAATCTAAACTTTAGATTCTAAACAATTGACACAATGAATTATCATTTGAACGTTTTATACTCTGCAGTATCAAAATAAGGTCTTTTATAATATAAAACACGAGGCGTCGACCCAACTCGACCTCGACCTTCGTAACTTATCAGAAATCCGGTTTAAATAGCCTTGAGAAGCTTTATTCAAGGCATATTCCAAAAAATGACGCAAGTCGAGACCGAGTCGGAAACCGTTAAAAGACTATAAAAATTCTGCTATTCTTCATATTTTCGAAGTTCAGAATAAAAGCTATACCAAAATTTATTCCCAACCAATTTGTTGTAACTGTTTTTAAAAAATAGTCAAATTTTAATTTGGCAAGATTTTTGAATGTACTATAATAGCATGNAGAATTAAATTCTGACCCAGGATCCGAGAAAATCCGAGTAAAAAAAAAAGTGCAAGCATAAATGTCTACCGCCCTCAATATGTTGAGAAAAACTATCGCCATTTCACAATTTTTGTGGAAAATTCTTTTCGTGCACATATTATCAGAAAGATTACCAAAACGCCCCCGCAATACGGGGTTTCATTTCAAATTTGAGTGCGTCATAAATGACGTCATTTTTCAAGATTTACATTTCGTAAACTATTTTTTTTTATTTTTGTTTAATTGTGTTTAATGGAGTACTCAATTCTACTTATTAAAATGGTTAGCTACAATTGATCGTCAATGAAATCCCTGTGAACGCTTACGCGTTTTCCATGTTTGAAGAAAAGAGTTTATTTTTATCGCTGATTTTTTGCCGGAAAAATTCTGCCAATATATTGCTTCTTCTGTATGCCATCTGAAAAATCGACTTTAGTTAAAGAATTTTTCAAATTTATCACCATAAATTAAATTTCGGCCAACCGGGAGCATTCAATGTTATCGGAAATCATTTGACATATTAATCGTGACACAATTGTTTTCAATTTGTTAACAAGGTGTTACTTCTGCAAGGGCTGAGCGTTTTGATCACGTCCTTTGCTGTAAAGCCTTTTTTCACAACATCGTGTGTGTCTTCTTTGCACTTAGTCGACTGTTGAGGCTGGATTATGCTAATTTATTGAGCTAATGTCTAACAGACTCCTTGCTTAATTGCACTTTGAAATTGCATAATATGATTCAGGTTATTTTTGGAAAACCAATTAAACGGGAGCAACCTCACATAAGGTCAATGTGTCCATTTCTGTATTAATTTGTCGACATTGAGTTTGATGAGATCTTTTTATAAAAGATTTTTATGAAACAGTTAAGAAAATTTTGAAAAATATATTTCGAGATAACAAAACAAGACAAATCGAAAAATATTTTTTCTAGCTACGAAGGAAAAACTGAAGTTTTCCGGCTTTTATGATTCAAGAAATAGATAATTTCTTCGAATTGCGTAAAGAAAAAAATAAAAATTTTATTCTCAATCAGATCTCGATTTTTTGCTCATGTTTTCGGAATCCTGATCGGTAATCCCGTAGGTTGAATTATATTACATTTTATTCAAATAACCATATCTATTTAAAATTTAAATTTCCGAAATGAGGAAATTTTGTTGACTTTTCAAAACACAAAAAATGTCATGTTTGATTTATAATTATTTAATTTATAATATAAATTTTCAGTTTCCAAATAAGTACACTGTATACGTAAAAAAATCGTAATTAAAAAAATTTTAGATTAAAAATTAAGCGAATTAACATTTTCTCGTCAGACAAACAATCTGTATAATATACACATATATATACAGTGTATATATTCCGCAATTTTCTATCTGTAAAACAGATTCTGTAAATTTCATCATGCTTCTCCAAAATAACATGAGTAGTTTCTTATCTCTAAAACTAATAAGAGTTTTGAATTAATCTGACTTGTGAACAAAAACTGTCTGCAACTGTCTAAAAACTGTCTTTAAATCTAGTCAATTTGGTATTATAAGTAAAGCCATAACAGACAATCCCTAATTGTTAGGGTTCTGGGACAAACTAGACTCGCCAATTTCATCAGCTATCCAAAAATTTTTCGATTTAACTTTTCATAGAGAATTCAATTTTGTGAGTAAAATAGATATAAAAGTCTGCCATCGATCGAAAATTATTTTCTGGAAATCAATATCAAAATTTAAAAATTTCAGAGACCAACAAATCAAATTGACGTATTTTTGCTAAAATCGATCATAATCAAAACATGTTAATAATTAAAAAACAACAAACTTATTTTTGCATTTGTCATCTTACAGCAATTTTCTTAAAATTTGTTCATTGTTCGTTTTTTTCGACACCGCAGACAGCCTAAGACTGACAATAATGTGATGCACAAAAACAGGCACTTATTTTACTTTGAACTGCCATAATTAAGACTCGGGGACAGCTGTGTTATCACCGTGATAGACTCGTCAATTCATTTGTCTGGCAGACATTGTAAGTTGGACTATAAAATGTGAAATGACTTTAGAATAGGGTGGGAATGGCAAAAAAAAAAAGTCGGCGACTCTAATTTTAACCTATTTTTTTGGAAAGCTTATCAAATTCGAAGACTTTTGGACAAAAAAATTTTCACAAAAACCTGGGGGGAATTGGATTTATTTATCCCTAAAAGTCGAAAAAATCGATTTTTCTCTATTTTTTAAAGTTTCCCGATTTCAACAATATTTTGTTGCTAGGGTTAACTGTCCCAAAAAAAACAAAAAATGTCAATTACAAAATGATTGGGTGCGAACTGGTGGCGAAAATTTAAAATTTCCCTTGATAATCGGTTATTCAATTAAAGCTGAAATAATCATAAATCTAAAGAAAACTTGTAAATAGGGCCAACAAGTTTATATATGAAAAAATTTCCTTGTCCTCACAACTGTCCGATTAGTTGAGAGGTAACGTAAGTGGCTCTGGATTCTGTGGCATGGGGTTTAACCCTTGTGAGCATATTAAAAAAAGTTCCGCCAAGGCACCAGAGCCACAATTGTGGCTCTACTTTGAAGGGGTTCACAAAAACCTTAAGGCAGTTGGAATTTTAATTTTGTCTGCACAAGGAAGTTGAAAGTTCATATTTTGCATTCGACATTTCATATAGAATTTTAATTTGAGTTCTAGAAAAACTAGTGAGAAAAGCAAGGTGAACCATATCACGTGATACACGGTCACAGTTGTCTCTACTTTTTTTCTAATCTTTGTCGAAACAATGCACAAGAATCTGGCCTACGTCAAAGTTTTGTCGCTTTGAATTAGAATCTTCATAAATCAGAGTAATTTAACAAATAAGTCAAAAATTTTGATTGAAAAATCATTGATTTTTGATGAAAATGTTTATTTTTCCCTATAAAAGCAGATAATGGCAATTTTTTTATTATTTTCGAGTAAATATGGCAATGAAGTACAACTGTGGACTATGTTGATTGGTTTAAATTCACTTTTATAATAACTTAATTTTTTTATGGGATAATTATAGACATTTAAAAAAACGTCCTTCTTAATGAGGGGTGTTTTTGATTATAACTTCCTTAATTTTTTCACATGATTTTTAAAACCGCATTTTAAAAAAATTAGATGAAAATCTAATTATTAGATTTTTCTCAAAAATTTTGAACTTCTAACTCATTTTTTACCATTTTCCCTGAATTGTTGATGAGTTTAATTTCTTTAACATCATTTATTTTGAGAAGAAAAAAATACATCAAGATTATAGTCGCCGTCTTTTAAAGAAAATTTAACTAAAAACTTAAAGTTTTTTTAAATTTTTCTTTAAAATTTTGAATTTCAAACTCATTTTTGACCACTTCGTCCTAGAAGTTGATGACCAAAATTTTTTTACATCATTTTTTTGAAAATAAAAATTTGAATAAAAGCATTTAAGTTAGTGTCGCCGCCTAATAAATTTTTTTTTCAATAAAAACCTGATTTTTTTGAAGTTGTCTTGAAAATTTTGAATTTCAAACTCAATTTTGACAACTTCGCCCCAAGAGGTAATGACCAAAATTTAATGAGCATTTTTTTTATGGAAATAAACACCTAAAAATGCAATAAAATTAGTTTCGCCGCCTATTAGAAATTTTTTTAATAAAAACCTTGTTTTTTTAATGTTTTTCTTGAAAATTTTGAATTTCAAACTCATTTTTGACAACTTCGCCCCAGGTGTTAATGACCAAAATTTTTGGAGCTTCAGTTTTTTCGAAAAATGATTTTGAAAAAATTTATTAAAATTAGTTTCGCCGTCTATCAAAATTTTTTTTAATAAAAACCTGTTTTTTTCAAATTTTTATTTAAATTTTTTAATTTCAACCTCATTTTTGACAACTTCGCCCCAGGAGTTAATGACTTAAATTTTTTTTCCATCATTAAAATTAGAGCCGCCGCCTATTAAAAAAAATTTCTATAAAAACCTGATTTTCAGTGATTTTCAAAATTTTCGAACATACGTGACTTTGGGTCAATTAAGAATTTTTTCAAAACTTGCATGATACTCAGCGTCAAAATCTCTATCGAACACTTGGGAACAGAAACACCACTAAAGACCCTTGAATTTGCCATTACCACCCTACTTTAAAAGGACATGATATAATTAATTTGGTGAATTTTTTAATCTTATTTGGCTTATCAGTGGCAAATTTTTACATAAATCTTTCAGAAATACACAAACAAATAATGTATGTGTCTTGAACTAGATCTGAAGTTTGGAAATTTCAGCCAATGGGGTTGAACTAACCTAGGGTAGGAAAGGCGAATTCGATTTTCATTTAGTTTCTTTAAACTAGGCTTATAAGATGCGCATTAAAATTTAAAAAACGAAAACAAGAAAAATTTAGTCACTCAAACTAATTTTTTTGACAAATTAAGTTTTAATTGTTTTGCTTTTTCTCATGCGCATCTTTTGAGTCTACTTTAAAGTAATTATAAAAAATTTAAATTTTCCAATTTTTTTTCATCAATTTTTTTTGAAATACTTCTTAAAAGACAAAAAATCCCGAACTTTAACCCTCTGCCCCAAGGGTCGGCACATCTGAATTTTTTTTGATCGATTTAGTCGGCTCAAAATTTTTTGAATCGGATTTGGATCGGATCGGTCGGCTCAAATTAATTTTGGATCGGATCTGGATCGGTCGGCTCAAAATTTTTTGGATTAGATCGGGATCGGATCGGTTGGTTCAAAACAACATTGGATCGGTTTTCATGAAATTTCGATTTTCATAAATTTTCAACCGCAAATAATTATATATTATGATTTTGACTTTAAATGGTTTCAAGACTCAGAAAAACACTTCCGTTCATAAATAATGTACTTGCTTAGGTCACGCTTCTGCCTACGGAAGCTATCGTAGCGGGTTCGAGTCCGCTTTGTATCATTTATTTTTTATTTGAATTCATTACATATTATTATAACTAGGCTGTCAGATTTGAGTCGAAACCAAGTTCAAAACTAGGAATTTTTAGTACTCCCATCGTGTTCCTTAGTCAATTTGAAGCAAAAAATGGGTTAATGACATTTCGACATTATAACTCCCTGGTGTCTATAATGACCAAAATAGGTACCGGAAATGATAAAACCGAATATATAACCGGAAATACGTTCGGGAGAAGAGCCTGTAATCAATTGTGGAAAAAACGTTTTTTTCGCATATTTGAAATTCTACAGCTCTCCTGAGAAAATGGCATGTTAAAAAGCTAAACTTAGACCTTGAATGGCTGGGTGCATGTGCAGAGAACATTCATAAGCAGTCAAAACCAACAAAAATGTCAAAATATTATAAATAAATGGTAAAAACTGAATAATTATAAAAATGAAAAAATGGGAACTTACATGTGAATTATTTTTTTTATTTCGACCAGTAAGTAGCTATCACTTCATGAATCATAAAGAACGTGTTTCAAGACAACAAAAATATTTCCATCTGGATGTTTTTCATGAGAAATGAAAAACAAATTGAAAAAATATGATTTTTTTTTCGTTTTTGATAAAAATAAATACAGAAATTGCATGATCTTCCGTTCATACGAGTATAAAGCGAGTATTTCACAAACCATACCGAGAAAATTTTCAAACTAAAAAATGTTATAAGCCTGAAAATTTAGGATCCGCCCAACCGTTCCCGCCGGCCTCAAAAACTGCTATTTGACTACGGCTCGAAACTTCGAACACACAAAAAAAGTCAGCAAAGAGCTCCCTGGGTTAGCTCATTTACTTAGCAGATGTATCAACGCGGGCGATCGTTTTCGACAGATTTACATTTTAAGGGATCTCCTACTTTGGGGATATTTTACTGTCAAAATCAAATTCGCGCTGAGGATCGAACTTGACGAAAATCTCCGTGAAAATCTTTCAAATTTCATCGAAAAATATTAAGTCAAGTATTATTTCATTCCTACTGCACAGTTTAACTTCACTTTATATGATTATTACGGCATTTCAAGCATTTCAAGCAGTTTTTCGAAACCAAATTTTCACCACATAAACCAAAAAAAATCTAAATTTTTTTGTAAACCGGTATTTCGGTCAACTTTAGTGTGGGCGCTAAGAATGCTCAAAACAATCACGGAGTAAATCGAGCCCAAGACATTCTAAAGTTTCATTTAAAATTTCAGAGAGAGTGGTACTTTAATGCCATATTTGCCTTAATATTGGAATAATAATCAAACAATTTCATTAAATCGAGAACACTAACAATTTTTTCCTAAAAAACGTGATTTTTTCATGAATATTTTCAACTTATTTAAAAATATTTTTTGATTTCCAACAGATATTCTCAATCAGAAAAAAGTTTTGAGTAGAACAGAGCACTGTGCAGTTATTAAGATAAATTTCAAAAATTCTTTTGTCAGAACTTTGATATGATTGCGTTTTGATCTTATGCCGTATCGTTTTTTCAATTAATTTTTTTTGTTCGAATTCCGAGTCGGATAATAAAACTTAAAAAAAATAAATTTTAAATTTAATTTTCGATCCCCGTCCACTACATCGATTCTTTGAAAAAATTCTTCAGAGATGTATTTTGTTCTTTTTTTTGCATTCAAAAATAATTTACAAAATTCAAGTTGAAAATGATAAAAAACTGAAAAAAAATCAAAAACTTTTTTTGTCATTTTCAATTTTTGACCCCCGTCCGCTTCATCGATTTTCAAAAAATTTTTCCAGACATGTATTTTGTACTCATCTTTTCAATGAAAAAATTTTTGATAGAAATTCGAGTCGAAAATGATAGAAAACTAAAAAAAAATCAAAAATTTGGCTTATTGGTTTTTAATTTTGTACCCCCGTCCTCTACATCGATTTTCAAAATTTTATTTTCAGAAACTGTTTTTTTTCAAACTGCATTTAAAAAAATAGTAAGACGAAACTAAATACGAAGCGCCTATTTTTAAAGTGGAAAAAACCTGTTTTTCGTCAATTTCACGGTTTTTCAACTTCAATTTTGACCTGTAGTAACCTTTTCAAAAAAATTTCATATATTTTTTCGAACTTCTGACTGGTTGTTTAGTCACTTGAGTCTTCTAAATATATCTATATATGAAATGTCAAATCGCATTTCCCGCCCTAGACTAACCCCTTTGCAAAGATGGGGTCACGCCCATGCCAGTTGTGGCACAACTGTTGTGCGCATCTCGACAGGAACAACATAAGTATTGTAGAATTTAAAAATGATGATATTTCAAAAAAGAAAATTTTACGATACTGTAAATGTCCATAAGACACATTCACCAGCAAGTTCATAACAATGCTTATGCAACTGCCATAGCCAATGAACCATAAATCATTTTTTTAAATTGTTCTTCGTGGTGAAATTTTCTAAGAAATTATAGACCTTGAAAAACTGATGTTTTCAAATTTATTTATTTTTAGGTTTCAATCTATCTCTGCATATAAAATGAACAAAAAAAAATCAAGTTAAACTACGTACAATTCCTAAGTTGTTAGAAGGAGTGATGTGAGATAATTTTGACATCAACAAGGGCTCGTACGGCTAAACCGATGCAAATAAGACATTTCTTAATCATACATTTGAAAAATTCTATCTATAACTGGTGCCTCCATTAATCCTTCAGAACCCGTTCAACCAAGAATCGGAAATCTAGACGAATGTCAAAAAAGGGCATTTCCACGAGTACAAGCCTTTTTTGTGGCAAAGCTACCTAGTTGATATGTCATTTTTGGAATATATGATGTTCAATCGGCCGTGAATATGAAATTGGTTATTTTTCGAATCTCAGCCTGATTGACTGTAAATCAACATAAAAGTGGGCGAAATGGACAATTTTGGACATAAAAGTGATTATAAGAAAAGTTAAATGCCATCAAAAGATTCCCGGGTACGATTTGCTGGCAACTTATTTAGCAACTGTAGTCTGATTTTTAACACATAGGATTCGAGAAAAATAATCACTCACATTTCTCCATAAAGGGAGTGGGTGACGATACTTAAGGGGGTTGTAAAGGCTGGAAAGACTTTTTCGAAGGCTCATTACTTTTTATTCTTTATTCTTAGGAATAGTAGTTCGTAATCTCTTAAACATAATAAACTTATAGTTCGACCAAACGGTAAATTGGGTTGACCGCGAGCAAATTTTTTTTTTGAAATTTGTATTTTTTTCGCCTTATTTTTAAACAATTTGATTTTCTCACAGATAATGGATACTTATGTAATTAATACATAATGAATTTTATAGTTTTTCAATATAATGAAATTTATTCGCCCCCCAGAGGGCGATTATAAAAATCATTATGTATTAATTACATAAGTTCATTATATATTAACAGCCTTCCAGTGTACACAGTATCATACATACTTTTTTGATGAAAAAACACATAATGAAATTTATTGATCATTTTTTTGATTTGAAATGGCTAAATTTAATTTTGAAAAAAACACATAATGAAAATTATTGATCATTTTTTTGTATGAATAATTATCAGAGTATGCGGAAATTGAAATTTGAACATAGCACATTAGTGTATTTATACATAAGCAAAATTAAGTATTTCAACATTCCCCACATTATGTGTTAATATATAATGTGCATTTTTCTAACAAAAAAACTGGTATCGTCGTTTTTACCAATTTTCACCCTGAAAATGCTTTAAAAATAACTTAAAGTGTCGTTTACGGCCATTTTCGCCACTAAAAATCGTATTTTTTTTGTTGTATTTATGAATTTATTTTTATGCATACAGAACATTTTCGAGGCAATTCAGAACAAAATGGTATCGCCCGACGATGAAATTTGTGGCCTCAGCTCCCAAGATCACAGTTTGAAAATTATTTTTTGAGCTCAAGGTCATCGTATAAAATTTTCAGTAATATCAAAAGATTCGCAACTATCAGGTTTCTGGAAGCGGGATTCAAAACTATGGCCCAATTATCCAACGTTTTCGCGCAAGAGCAAAAAACATTTTCTTATTTTAGACACACGGAAAATTTCAATTATTTTTTTTACAATTTTCGAAATTCATATAACTAAACAGGCAACGTTGAAATGAGAAATCGTGAAATTGAGTTGACAGCACTTCCAGTTCAATAGATATGGACTGCCTATACAACCCTCTTAAGCAGTTTTTCACTACTTTTCAAGAGCGGTTTCTGATAAACCTAGATAAGGAAATTGTTTTATTTATATTATGTAGGACAACTCTTAGAAATGATGCGAGTACTTATTTGTATATTTGGTTTGCCTTAAATTTTACAGTTAATGTTACAGTTCAAAAATCTTTCAATAAAGTTCTATTATTATCGAAAAAAAAAACTTCTAAAATAATAATAAAATTCGACCTACGCTAGAAATGTCTAGTAATAAGCCTCCTAAAAAGCACAAAAAGCAATCTCTTCTTTCGTTTGATATTATTTTTTTCTGTGGTTTGGCAGTCAGTATTAATCTACAAATACAGAAATCGTCATGTATGTCCTTCTTTGATATATGTATGCATGTGGTCAAAACAGTCAATTTGTCATTGAAAAGCTTTCTCTTCCTTCATTTTTCAGGCATTTTTTTCAATTTATGCTGCTCAATGTTGAAAAACCCTGAATTGAAATTCTAACGACCTTTTTTTTCAAATTTAGTCTTGGGTTGTCAGAAAATAATCGTGAATTTCCTCTTTTTTCTGAAATTTTGAAAAAAATTTACACAAAAAACGATAAAAAATTGAATTTTAACGTTTTTTCGAGCAGTATTAAAAGTCAAATGAGTTTATTCACCAAATTAATATGCCAGAAACAATTTAGGATCGAAATTGGTATGTATAATTTGGAAGGACCGCAAGTTTCAACGTCAATTTCAGCCCCCCTGAAACTAATTTTTCGTGAAAAATATTAGTCAAAGTAATATCGGTCAAAATACCCGTTATAAGATTCTCTACAAAATAGGTAAAAGATAAAGTCTTTTTGGACACCTTCAATTATCGTCACCCACTCCCTCTCAAGACTGAAAGTGCCTTGAATAATGCTTTTATCGTCCCGATAGCTTGAGATATTTCAGTGAAGTTTAACTCCTGGTATTCGGTATATTTTGTTTTGAGTTTGTTGAATTATACCTAAATAATTTTAGTATTAAAATTTTCAAAACGAATTAAAAAAGTTTTTCTTCCAGTCAAAATGATGTTTTCGAATTTAATTTCAACGATATTGTTAATTTTCAAAATCTGTGGATTAATCGCAAAAATCGTTCTCGACCAGTTGGAGATATTTCCGACCTTAAGGGGGTATCCGACGGGTTTCACTGATTTTCAACCGTTTGTCCTGAGCTTACCACAGCTCGTATAAAGTTCAAACTTCGGATTCCAGGAGATATTTGATTAAAATTAAAAAAAATGAAGTTGAAAGTTTTTTGTAGGACCGGCCGGTTTAAAACCAAGAATTTCCGATTTTCAAAATAGCTGCATCTAGCTCCTGGGTATCAAACTTTTCTCTTTTTTTGTTAATTTACTTAAATTTCTTAGCTAAAGGGGGTTGTGGGTATAAAAAATGCATGAGTGGAACAAAATTGTTTATATTTTTTTAGTATCCGCAGCAGTCATGTTTTCGACGCGTGGTATCACTAGCCTCATTCCCCCACCAAAAATAACGCAATATGATTGATTTCAGTCCGTTAAGCGTCGCCCACGCATGGTATTTTGTACCGCGTAGGTGCGCCAGAACAACAACCTGACAACAAACCTTGGGAAATAAACCGCTGAGAAATTAAACCAAATAAACTTATTTTACGTATGAAAACAAACAGAATAATTTTTCAGCGAAATAACGACAATAAAATATGACAATATTTCGTAGGTTTCATACATTTTATCTTTTATTCAATTTGAAACAAAATTGACCGACTTATTCCGATTTTAAAGAGAATTTCTGAAATTGACCGACTTATCTCGATTTTTGTGTGAATTGAGAACATCTTTTTACCAGTTTTTCACTGCGGTACCGGTGAGCCATCCTTCACCAGAATCATAAAAAGTTACTTGCAGGTGACGAGAAGGTTTTAGCCTCCCGTATTTTTATTATATTTATTCTTATCTGCCCGTTATCAACCCTTCCAGTCCAGCTGGAGGAGAGGGCTATTTTCCTCAGCAATTCTTATATTCTACACCCACAACCCCCTTAAACAGACTTGCGAGAGTTCTTAAGATTAATCATTAAATTGAACGAAATTCCGAAAATATTTAAGTGTTTTAGCACATGGTCGTCTAGTTCACCGACACCCAATTTTTTTAAAACAAAAGCACTTTTTCAAAACTGTACAAATACAAAACCTGCGAGCCGTTTTAAAAATATATTTTTAAGTTTTCCTTATATCCCCTTATCACACTTTTGTGAATATCCCGGCCCTGATCAGGAAACGTAGTGTGTTTTTAAGTAGTAGGGCCGGAATATTCACAAAATTGTGAATACGAGATATACGCAGTCAAAGTCCGTTGACCTTCAAACAACGTATATTTATAACAACAAGAAATTTAAAAATCTTAATTTTGACTTTTTTTTCTCCCAAAATACTAATTTCTATCATTTGTATAATTAAACCGATTACGAGAAATTGAATGCAATTAAAATCAGCTCCCTATCACTAATTGATCAAAAAATATGGTCTTCTTCGGATACCATTTAGAAATTTTTTTCGAAAACTTAAAAATTTTTATTTTTTCAAGATTAAATTCAGAGTGAACTAATGCAACAAACATTAAAGTGAATGGGTGATTACTTCAAAAGATACAATGAGGCTCAGAAAATTTTGCTTAAAAAAATTAAAAATTTTGAAAAAAAATTAATGTCGAAATTATTTTTTTGGTACTTTTTTGGAACCAAACCAGCCATAAAAATGAGAATGCAGCTAAGATTAGGTTATTATCAGTTCTTAGTCTATAGAAACAGCCTACGTCGGATTCCCCTTTAAGATCATTCATGCCGTGTGAATTAACGGCAGACTACGCTGTCTTTATAAAATGTTCCCTTGAACTTTAACATTTTGACCACTCAGAAAGTTGTATTTACGAAATATTCTATATTTCAAAAATAAAATTCGGAAATCTTCTCCCGAGTCACAATGATAGAACAGACCGCGGCCAGCCAAGTTGAGGTGTAAAGTTCAAAAGATTTCAAGCGCCAGATTGTCGACTGTTAAAAGCAATTATCTTTGATTGAAATCGATGTGTACTGTGCAATTATTAACGCCTCCGAAGGGTTTAAAAGTTTGTAAATTTATTTAATTCAGCTGAAATAATAATTAAAATGTTCAATTCAGGATAAAAGAGTAAAACTGCCACTCACTTTTTTTAACCATCATGAAAATTAATCGAAAAATACCAATAAATTAAAATCAAGCGCCAATTAAAACTTCGAATTTGAAATGAAGCCAATGAAATTCAAGCGGCCAGCCAATCAAAGTCTCGCATTTTAAGTTTTAGAATCTATAATTTTTTTAGCAAAAATAATCATCCGTTTTTTATAATTTTCCGGTGATTTTTTGGATCAGTGAAATCAGAGTTTTAATTTCTTCCCATTAATTTTCAATGCAGACGATCTTTTTCCAGAAACTTTTACACTTTCGGTTCACTAAAAATCGAATTTCTGTAAGTCCATAATACAACTTTTTCCGTTATCATAAATGACGTGAGATTATATTTATTTTTCAAATACACGTACGGAAACTCGTCTGAGAAAATAAAAAGCGAAAATGGAAGTCCATGGCCTTAGAAATATCCTTTTAATTTTAAGCACTTCAAAAACTTTTTTAATCCAAAATCTTGAATGACTAAAAGATGAGAAAATGTGAGAATATGCGATAATTTCTAAGATAAATCAATAACCATAATACTTCAATAGTTAAAACGTGGGAAATTTTTTCTTAAATGTCGAATAAGATGATATCAGCATTATATTTGATGAGAAAAAGAACACTGACTGAAGTGATAATAAGATAAAGTGATTGAGTAGGAACAAGAAAACTTCAATCGACAATTATAAGGACACACCTGGAAACAAGCATTTAGTTCTCAGACTGAGAATCTCCGCTGGGATCGGCACAAAAAAATTTAAATATAAAATTGGATCGATGAGGGTGAAAGAAAAGCTGAGAAAGTTACTTGTCTGAAATTTTGACTGTAATTAAGCGACGGTGTCGGTCACACGTACTGTAAATAGGATTTTGGAAAAAGGTTTATAACTGTCGGGCAGGTAAGACGTCCGCTAGACTGACTTTGATTCGGCTACGGAATTCTGCCTACCTTTTGACGCTAAATTTCTAGAATAGACTGACTTTAATTCGCCGACTGAGCCCGTTAGACTTACTGTAATACGGCAATTCCGGTAAAGCGTCGGCTAGACTAACTGTTATTTGGCTTCGAAATTTTGCCTACGTTATAACGCTGAAGTTGTCGGATAGACTGATTTCAATTTGGCCAAAATATTTAACTGTCAAACTATTTTACATTATAATTTCATTTTTGTAATTATGATTAGGAATTATATTGAGCTCAGCGGTAAGCATAAACATTCCCAAATGTTTCGGACCGTCTGAGTGGAAAGATGCGGTTGAATTTCTCACTTCAAATAAGATGACAATATTTTTCGATCAAATAAGAAATAACAGCAGTGAATTTTGAATGGCATGCGAAATTTTTGAAATCGATGTTCTTATATTCCTTTAACACCTTTTGGTTACTCTGAGAGGTGTGGGCTGAAAAGCGGCCTGATGAGTGGCTAGGAGAGGTCTTAGGAGTGTCAGGATTGGCTCCCTCAGCCCGCAAGTCTCAGATTAACCAAAAGGCGTTAAAGGGATATCCGTTTACGAGAAAGATATACTTTTTCTTGTTTGGTCTAGTAGATTAGAAAGTTTAATTAGTACCAATATACAAGACCAAACTAGAAAATATCTATCTTCCTTGTAAAGGGATATACCTTAATCACACCTCTGTGAATATTTTGTCTCTGCTTAGAAAACGAACTGTGTTTTTTTAAGTTAAAGTGAGGAGATATAAACAAAAGTGTGATAGAGGGATATAAGTGAGTTGTTCGTGAGAACCTTTAATATATCGATGTGTTTTCATATGCTTAACGTGATCTCGAGAAAATAATCTGGATACATTTTATTTTTGACAAACGTTGTCAAAGTGTTACAGAACCCAAGAAAAATTTTAAGCTTTTCTGAAATTTTGATTCTTCTTAAAATTTTAACAAATTTATTTTCTTTAACATTTATTAACAAATAAATAGTTATCAATCCCATGTAACCATTAAATTGCTTTTCCTGACGTTAAACTAAATATAAAAAAAAATTTCGACAAAAAAAAAGCTTAAAACTTTAAATTTTAAACATAATCGAAAATGTTTTTTGCAGAATCTAGTATCATGATCAAAATTCTTTATTTTGTTAAAGGACAATTATTTTGTTTAAGTTATAAAATGCCCTCATCATAAGAGGCCAGAAATAATGCTTAAAAATACGGTAGCATGACAAGTTTGTATTACATCGCCAGTAATCACTTTTTTCTAATTCCAAGTTTAAGACCAACCATCACTTTCGCAAGAAATAAGCTTCATCTGAGTCTTTTACTGTTTGTATTATTTTCTCAACCAAATAGATTTACGATAAACATTTTACGTTGAAACCAAACAGACCAAGTTAATCGTGTTGATATTATTACATACTAAAAAAAAGGATTAACTGAAAATTTAACCTGAAAGTTCAGAAAGACAAAAATATTCAGTTTTATTTAATGGACGTTGTATGGTCTGAAAATATCAGAACGAAAGTTTAACGAAATTTTTTTTTTGCAAATATCTTTTGTCAAACAAATTCAAAATTTTATATTTTTAAGTAATGTTCGTCAATAATTGTTTTGATGATATTTTAAGTTTTCAAGTTCAAACAACTGCGGAACGAGAATCTAGAACAATCGTATGTTTTTGAGAAATTAAGCTAAAAATTTTTTAAGTGAGGATTATGCGGTTTTAAGGCATCCGTGAACAGAGTATGGAAATCTGGATATGTTTTTCAGGGACTACGAAGTTAGTTTTAGTAAAAAATAAAACTATTGTTGGTGCAGTGGTTATTTTCGACTCCGGTCTCAAATTCGGTATTATTTTTCTTGTATCCGACCATCAAGCACACGAGAAATTGATTGCCAAAGGCAAAAAATGTTTTACTATCGAATAACAAGTTCTAGAATATCGGATATGCTTGCAAAAATAAATTTATTTATTAAAATCTAGACACGGGATAGTCTCAAATTCACGGAAGAATAATAATAACATCAAAAAATAACTATAAATGAAAGTATTTCAGTATTATAATTGTTTAGATTTTTGCCCTTCTTCAATATTTTAAGTTTTAGCCTGATCAATGTTATGATGGCGCGCAGTAGATCTGCATAATATAGTGCTGGCGAGAAATCTGACAGAAATTATCAAAATTTTTTCTGTTGGATATTTAGCTTAGATTCACGAAGATTTATTGAAAAAGAGAATAAATTCGCAATTAGCATTCGTGAGAAATAGTCCGTTTTCTAAAAAAATTACATTTTGTTTATATTAAACTAAAGGTTATTTTTTAATAGTCTATTCCAAAGAATTTTCAAAAATAATTTTCGGCGAATTAAGATGAATTTATAAAATATTTTCTGTTGCAATTGTAGAGAATTTTTGTCTGACCAAGAATATCGGCATTATGTTATTTTTGGAAACGTGGATATCACGAAATAGATCAATGGAGAGTGAAAGCAGCAATTAGATTTTATGCATTTAACGGCTCATGTTAAAATATTTTCAAGAAATTTTGGTTTTTTATACATTTCAAGGTTGCGAACTCAAATGTGCAATTGAAGCCATAGATGTCCACTTAATTCTCACAAAATATATTTGAGTTTGAAAAAGAGTTTATTTCTCCCCAGCACATTGCTGAAAACACCCACAATCCCCTTAATGTCATTTTTTGAAAACTGCATTTGAAAAACAAGATTTTTGAATCAGCGGTATCTTATCTTTGATAAACGGATATAATGAAATTACAATCTATACGTTTTTCTAAAAACTATTTTTCGCAACCTTACTCCATCTTAAAAATCCTTACTATGTCTAAAGCGTATGTTCGAATCCCACTCATGTTGTCTTAGTGATTGTTTTAGTGGTTGCTTGAGTGAATACACACCGATTAACTTTGGCGATCTCGATATCAAGCAACATTGCCTATAATCATGCTCAAGACAATCACTGAGACAACATCAGTGAGATTCGAACACGCGCTAGAGAGATAGTAGGCATTTTAAAGATGGACTAAGGTTGGCAAAAGGATATATAAAAGTAGGAATGGCAAAAATTGACTGGCTCAGATTAAATTTATTTCGGGGCACTTTCAGTTCCTGACATTGAATTGCCTCAGAAAAAATCTTGAAAAATAATCATGTCGTTTTTCTCGAATAGTCAGCATTGTTGAAACAATTTTTGCCTTGAAATTATTCTTGAATTCATTTCGAAATTTCCATTTCAAATGAAAGGCAATTTTAAAGCCGATTTAGCGTTTATGAACAATTTACTGGTGAAATTTGTTTTTATAGAATCAATTTATTGATCAATAACTAGAAGGGATCAATAAATAACTTACCGTACACTCAACTGTTGACCGTAGGCAAAAAAAGTTTTGACGAGCCTACTCGAGTCCTTTGGAAAAAGAACTGAGATTGATTTTTTCAAATAAAAATTACTGATTTGCACTAATACCAGGTTGTTTTGAAATGATGGGGTCGCAAGTCAAACGTCGAAAAGTTTCTTAAAAAGTTGTTTATGTACTTATTCGGTCGAAAAAAGATTGGTCGCGGTCTGAAAAAATGTGTTAATTATACTGACAACGGAACAGTTCACTTTGAACTTATCTTATTAAACTTATGGTTTTCGAACTAATCAAACGTTCTCGTGACCTGGCCAAATATCAAGTTTTCACAAAACTATTAATTTGCTTATAACTAATTATATTTCAAAATGTGGTCGCTTTAGTTAATATTCAGGGTGTAAGGTTTTTCCCTTCTTTTTTCCAAATTGGATACACTTGATTTCCGCCGTTTTGATTGGTTGAATCTGAGAAAGACGTAGGTTTTTTCAGATTCAACCAATCAAAACGGCGGAAATCAAGTGTATCCAATTTGGAAAAAATTGGGAAAAATCTAACACCCTGTATATCAAAATTGAGTTTAACAAAATCTAATTGTCTGCAGAGATTGATTTCTTACATTGTTTTCGTCGATTATTCCCTACTTTGAAAGCTGGAATTCGGTTTTTCTGGTAAATAATCATGCACTTTCTATTTCTTTATTCTCACTCTTTCCCACTTTTTTTTCACTGCACTATTTCTATTTTCCCATCCTATGATCTTAATTTCTTCCAAATTTTTGACGATGATTTTGCATACAAAGTTAAAGAACTCTTAAATTTCTTTGAAAATTAGTGTTGTTTTTGACTTCAAAAATGTCAATCATGGTTAGCTTTTTGATCTCATTGCAAATTCAGTATCGTGGAAAAACGTCGAATTTAGGCAAAAAAAATGCACGTTCAAATAATTATGAGGGAAACCGGGCTTGTTGCTGAGTTTGACAACATTTTTACCTGCATATAATCTGCTGAAGCATCTGAACTAGCAAACTGTGCAATTATTTTTCATAAAGTCAGGATCACTGAAGTTAAAAAGGGGCTTCAGTTTTGGAACCAAAACGGCAAATTTCAAACGTCACTCACAAAAGCTAAAAAGTTGAATACTGTTTTATGAAAAAAGTTCATTGTTTATTCAAATTATAAATATAGGGTTTTTTGCTTTTATTTGAAGAGACTTACGTTCGCTTTTATGCTGGAAAGAACATCAAAGTCAGAAGCAGGAATCCGCAGAAATAGGTCGGATAATCTGTCTTGGATCAAATTGGAATTTAAGGATCAGATTGGATTGTATCCTATTTTCTAAAGGGTACAAAACATCTCGATGTAACTTTTGCGAACACGGATGGGGGCAAAGTGCAAAAAAGAGGAAGATCGAGGTCGTATAGAAATAATATAATAATATGTGTCTGTCTTTTCAATATATTGTTGGATTTGATTGTGTTTGTCAGAATTAATTTTTTTTATTTCAATCGCGATATGAATCTTATTTTCATGATTCGTATCAAATTAATTTCTTTCGTTGATTGATAAAAACGGAAATTTTCGTGACAAAATTTTCATCATTCTTATGATGTTTTTTGTTTTTCGTAGTTGAAAATTAGTTCAAAATTACATTCAAAGTTATCTGATTATTCAAGGCTGACTTCATCAAAAATCTTAGTCTTTAAACCTTAAAATACAGCCTGAGTTTTCTCGTTTACTGTATTTTTTTTATTCCGCAAAATGAACCAATCAGATACAGGTATTCCAGATATTGACCAATCTCCATCGATTATTTTTGCGGAATTAAAAAACGCAGTGAACGAGATAACTCAGGCTGTATATATCCCTGTATGTCACTTTGCTTAGAATGCGTAGCCACTACTTCTTTAAACGCGTAATTATAACATTGTGGTACGCATTCTAAACAAAGTGTAATAAAGGGATATTCAAAATTGCAAGGTAGCGCCAATTATTGAGAACAAGCTATTTTGAAATTTTAAAAACTTTAACTACCTTTTTCGTATCGCATTCGGTCTTAATTTAAAAAACTGCGAAAAATGCTGAGATGCAATTTTGAGGGTATCATTCGGTCAAATCGTGATAAATTTGACTAAGATGTTCTGACTCAGAAGACATTTATTACAATTCAGCCAAATTGTACCATCTTGACCAATAGTTTACCGTTATTGCATTTAATTACATAAAAGTGCCGGTTAAATAAAACGTGTAAGACATTTTTATTAAATCAATCTTGTTTATTTTCACTAGGTTGAAAACTAAATTTTTTTTTGAAAGTGAAGCGGTTCAACTTTTTTTTCAAATAAGTGTGCGCAAGAGAACATAACGCACGTGATTAACGTGAGAATAAATGAAGAAAAGCCTCATTTTCAAATTTGTAAGAGTAAAATCGTTGTCACTATATTGGACAAAATTAATGATTCGTAACAAAGTTTTAGACAAAATGTACTTCTTGAATACGTCAACTTTGGCCCACCTGCATCACATTTAATTGCTTGCAAGATTTAAAGAGTACCTTTTTTGTTCTAGGTTCGATCGCGTTCGGCCTGAATTTATTAAGCAATTTCACAATCAGAGCATAATGCATAAATTTGAACGATATCATTCGGTAAAATCGTAATAAATTTGACTGAGATGTTCTGACTTAGAAGAAATTTATCACAATTCAGCAGAATTTCACCATCTGAACCAAAAGTATACCGTAATCGCATTAAATTACATAAAAGTTCGAATCTAATATTTGCTAATTCATGTATAAAGTAGGTACTTTTACCGCTTACTAATTTCAACGTCAAAAAATTCCCCAGAATTAGTATAAATGGATATTTACACTTTTTTTTCAACTTTTATCAGCCAGCTCAGTGGATCATTCAGGGTACTCAAGCAGTTTTAATAGATGAATCATCAAAAATACTTGGCTTGAGGCAAATAACTTTTGGCAGTAATCGTTTCGATCACGAGAAGATGGAGTCATCGCGTCGAGATTTTACTCTTTAAAAACCTTAAAAATATTTTCGAGCTGTTGTTTTAAGAAACAGTTTTGTCAATCTTGTTGGTCAGAACCTGACAAAAACCAGTGGTTTAAATTTAATTTTCATGATTTCCATTTAATTCAGGATGATTAAAATATTATGAATTTTTTGTAATCTCCGCAGTTCAAGATGAAAACATAGTTTTTTTAAATTGTTAATGATATTAAACTTTCAGGAAATATTCAATACAAAATTTTATGAATTTTCACGACCCTGTTTGAGTCGACTTCATTTGTTAAAATCAGTTATCACTGATAATTTTTTTATAAGATTAGAATTTGACATTTCGAATCTTAAATCGCCCTAAAAAGTTTTGACCATTGTTTTCATCACACGCCTAAATATTTGGTTTTTTTAAAAATTACTGTTGGCAATAATTATTTTCATCACGAGATCATGTACTCATAGCTTCGAGATTTAATTCCTAACAAACCTGCAAAATATTTTCAAGCTATTTTTTATGAAACGATTTTCTTAATCTTGGGGCTCCAAACCTGTCAACAAAGAATTAATAAAAAATGCACAGTCGGTTTAATTCAAACACATCAAGCATTTTTGTATAAATTAATTTAATTTTCAAAATACTTTTTATTTTTTTATATTTTATAAATAGTTTTTCAAAACTTATTTCGTACTTAGTCATTATAATTTTAGAACGAAATAAGAACGAGTGGAACCATTTGAAGAATTCCATTGGCCAAGCCATTCAGAGCGAGGAATCTGAATCACAGAGAAGAACCAGACAACGTCACTATCTTTTCTGACGTCACACATTATGACGCTAGGACAGGGATGTCCAGTAGGGAGGATTTTCTATATGCGGAGCCTAATGAGTTAACTTTGCAATTATTTCGAGTCGCCAACTGTACAAGTTGAAAAACATAAACTCGCCCGGTCATAACCTTAATTGAATTAGTCCTCAGTTTTCGTAAAAAAAATTGATGTAATTGAAAATGATTGTGACGAGTTTAATTTAAAAATTTTTAAGTTAATGTAATAATTGACTGGTTTCGAATTGTGCGTCAACAGGCTGGTGGACATACAGTATTGGCGCAGATAATCTCCGTAAGTTTTCGATAAGTAAAGAACTTTTTGAAACCTTCAGAGTGAACATCTTCAAATAATTTACTTATAACATCATGATTCATCACTGGTTGTCATTCTTCTAGTTAACTAATTCTCACCTGAAATAATTGCCAAGAATTAGTTTAAAACGGCATTTTAACTACTGCTGAATGTTTTCTGACAGCTGAATGAATCACTGAATTTTTCAAGCATTGCCTAAGTCAAATACCTACGTCAGGGTTACTTTGAATATGTGCTGAGTCACTGCCATATTTTAAACGTTTGATAAAAATATAAAATATCATAAAGTGACGCCACCTTCTGGTGATATAAAATGATCATTGCCAGCACTTATTTGCTCTGTAATGTTTAGAAAAGGTATGAGACAAAGTCTGAGTAATATCTCCTTATCACACTTTTGTGAATATCCTGGCCCTACTACTCAAAAAAACACTACGTTTCCTAATCAGGGCCGGGATATTCACAAAACTGTGAATAGGGGATATGTGACTATGTGGGTTGACTTCGCAAGAATCAGCGTTTTTAAAGTTGTTTAGGTAATACGTCTGCCAGTTGAGACTTAAAAGATATGCTTTTTCAAAATGACGTTTCAAATTTTCAGACCCTACAATCTGATGAACCCCGATAGTCACTGAGTAGTTCTTAAGGCAGCCCATATCTTTTGTACTGAAAATAATTTTTATTGGATTTTAGAATTTCTGATCTCCACGTAGATTGTTTAATTATATAAAAAAATAAAAATTTGAAAAAAATTTAACATTCTGAAATTTTTTTAATAAAATTTGAAACAAGCTTATTTTTAGTATATGTCCAGTAGGGAGAATTTTCGATAAAGCGCGAAAAAATAAGTCGTGGTCGCTTTTCCTACAATGAAATACAAATCATGAGTTAATTAACACCACGAGGAGCGTTAAACAGAATACTAGAGTAGGTCTCAACATTCTTTGGGCACATTATGAACTCAGTGTTTGTAATATTTTGAAAAAAAGGTTGAGTATGGGGATGATTTCAAAAGAACTTTAGGAGGCCCTAAACAGGGGGAATCAATATCGCTGAAAGAAAATATTTTTTTTGTTCAGAACATGAAAAACGCGTAGGCTTTCGAGATGACGTCATATGTCGAACAATTTCTGAATTTTATAAGTAGATACACAATTTATTTGTATAATGATAATCATCAAAATCCGTAGAAATGAATACTCCACCAAATGCTATCAGAAAAAAGTTCAAAAACTAGATTTTGGAAAGTTAATCCTGAAAATAACTTCATTCATAACGCTCAAAAAGTAATTTGAGAGATAAATCTTAAGAAAATTCTGCTATGTCAGCCAATTCGGAGATATGGCGAATTGAAGATGCATTAAAGATGCTATTGATTATGATAAATTAATATTATAAAAGCTATTTGATAAATACAGTAAGACTGTAAATGACTGTCAAAAGTTTCGTGACATCAATTTTTTAGTTTATTACTTATAATTCAAAGTTTTTATATCGATTGGTTTATTATGCGTTATTTAACGACAATAGCCCCTTCAATTAAATTCAAACATACAGAAAAACATAGATGCAGCAACTGCATAGTAATGAGTTATACTTTTACTTATTAATTCCATATAGTCAGTTTGACATAGGAATAGATAAAGTAAATAATATTCATTATAATTATAAGAGTTTGCGCACGGTAAAATTTTAATATCCTGAGCTTAAGTTTTGGCCGAAACAAACAAACAGATCCAGGGTGGACTCCGACATAAACACTAAAAGCACTTTTATCGAGAGGC
Organism: Oikopleura vanhoeffeni; assembly: GCA_004367855.1. Taxonomy (NCBI): domain Eukaryota; kingdom Metazoa; phylum Chordata; class Appendicularia; order Copelata; family Oikopleuridae; genus Oikopleura; species Oikopleura vanhoeffeni. Next base: position 54,129 of record SCLH01001499.1, on the reverse strand, counting down.
TGATAATGCGCAATTTTCCTAAATTCAAGCCCATTTTATCAAACCGTGAAAGACATTTTTATTAAAATTCATTTTATTTTATTTTCAGTAAGTTATTGAGTTAATTAGTTAATTTGAAGTGGAGTTTGCTTAACCTCCACCTGTACGAGATGTCTTACTCACTCACCTGCACAGAGTGTTTTCATAACACACACATAGTTAGATTGTCCATCATTAATATCGACTAATAGAAATAAAGGGTGGGTTGTTCAAAATTTCTTGGAGTGTAGTAATATATGGCAGAAAATGGAGAAAAAATTACGAAAACAAATTTTGGTCGTCACGTGATCAAAATATGGCGATTTCTCAAATATAGCGAACTAGCTCTTTTCACCACCAGGTGGCGCCGACTGTCAAAATTAATATGTCAAAGTTTTCTCCTCCGCAAGTCACTCTAGTAAGTATATTGTAGATCATTATCTTGTTCCAGTATTGTTTGAACTTGCATTAAACAAAAAATTGCATCCAAATAATGCATTTCTGGTGCTGATAAGTTAATTTTGAGAACTCACCAGATTCTTGAAATTAAAAACAGGGGAACTATCGGGGGTCTTGTTCCGATATTCCGGCCGGCAAAAATGAGACTTCCCCAAAATATTTTTGGTCTCTGTGTTCTGAAACACGGTCGTGCAGGTGGAGGTTAATTTGTTTTTCTTGTTTCACACTCGTGCACGCGAGAGAACATAACGCGAAAAATCTACGCGTAAATCATTTTAGAAAAGCTTAATTCTCCAAATTTTTCGTTATCACTGGATTGCAAAAAATTTATGATTTGTAACAATGTGTTGAACAAAATATACTTTTTGAATACGTCTACTTTTTGTTTATAATTAACATGAAAATCGCAATCAATACAAACCCAAATAATAGAATACAAATTTGAAATCAATTTATTTTGAACACCATTGGTCCGTTTCTTTAATGTTTGCATTATATTTAAGTTATTTCGTCCGCACCCCTATGTTATATCGATTTTCGTATGTTCGCTTTAGTGTTTCTGGGCTCGAGAAGAATAAAATTAGGCTATATTAACGCCTTATAGCCGAATTATTGTCGGAATTATATCGAACATTATTTTGAGCTTTCAGACGGTTATTTTTTAGTCTCACCGTCGCGCTGAACATAACAGAATTTCAAACAAATGGGCTAAAGGAATTGAACCGCCTAATATAGCCCAATAAATTGTCTAAAGTTCATATATCTAAAAATATTATGGACTTTCAGACGGTTATTTATCTGTCTTTCCGTCGCGTTCAGAAAAACACAATAATACCTGACAATGATGAACAGAAACATACAATTAAAGGTTTTATTATGATAATATGTTCTTTGATGCTTAAAAACAAGATTAATAACCTGAACATGTTTTTGTTGTCTTCGGACATATTCCTGAGCTTGATCTTTTTATATGAACATTGAGAGCTTTTTTATTGCCTTTACTCTCGAAGGTGCTAAATTGTCCAAAAATGCGCCAAAAAAATGATTTCGTACTTAATGAAACGTATGTTGCTTTTCGCCGTTCGATTAACCTCGAGAGTGCAGTGGTTAAACCCGGTTTGTCTTGATGCACTTGCGCGCAAGAGAACATTATCCACGTAACAAACGTTTAAATTAAAAGAAGCGGTATATCCCTTTATCACTTTTTGGTTAGAATGCGTAGCCACTACTCCTTTTAACGTGTAATTTTAACGTTGTGGCTACGCATTCTCACCAAAAAGTGATAAAGGGATATGGATAACCGACCCTGAGAGTTTATGGATTACTCATTTGATTCTGAGCATTTGATTGGTTTAATCTGGCGAATGAAATCGTTTTGATTGGGTGCTAATATTTTGTGTTGTTTGTATCATTCAAATATTTAGTATATGCACTATGAGGGTCGGCACTGAGGGCCAACTCGGCAGTCCATATGATTAAAAAACATATTTTGAACCAAACAAAAAATAAAGCATTATATAGTCTCAGGTCAACCTGCATTTAACTTGTTTATGACTCAAACTTGAACATTTTATTTGGCAACCAAATATTTTTCCTGAAATTTTTTCAGAAATTTTGTGAATAAACGAAAAAAAGAGATAAATATATAAAAAGGTCACAAATTCTTGATGACCAAAAAACATAAAAATAACATTCGCATAAAATTATTGTTAAAATAGTTTACGGGTATGGTGGTTCTTACATTTTCTGCAGTTTTTATGTCATAAAAATGCACCAAATCAATCGTTTATGTTTTAAAAGCACAAAAAAATCCGAATAAGAACAAAAAAATTTTCGAAATTTTTGAGTTTTTTCGATTTTTTTCTGAGTATTTTCAAAATTAAGTACAAAATAACGTTTGTTTCAATTTGACCACTAAAACTTTAAAATTTCGCCTTGACGTAAGCCAACTTTCTCTTCAGTGGTTTTTAGTGGTTCCCAGCTTTTTTTTGAGCCTATTTCGAAAAATCGCCAAGCACATTTTTTTTCGCGCAAATTTTTTTACTGACCTTGAAAAATTCATATTTTGAGTTTGGGTCGAAATTGACAAAACCGGCCGGTACTCAGAGATTCTTTTTGTTGGCGAGCTATCGTTTGGCAAAAATTTGAGTAATTTTGAAATTTAACCTAGGGAGAGATGAGATTTTCGATGACAAAGTCGAAAAAAACGGTGGTTTACGCATATTTTAGAAAAAATATAAAGCACCATCGACAAAGCGGCTCCCAGAAGTTTAAAAAATGACTAATTATAGCAAGGTTATATCAAAAATTAAGCGTTGATTTCAAAGTAAAGGCCTGAGAGGAGATAGAGTTTTTCCGTTTTGACTTAGGTCCCTGTCTTGCTTATATGTCTGAGAGGTAATGCATGCAAAAAAAATTTGATTTCGCAAGATGAAGGCTAGTTCTACAAATTGGCTAATCTGACTTATATCCTTGAAGCTCTGTTTAGCTAATATTTCATCGAGAATATACCAAATTAGGAACCACCATACCTAGCATTTCCACCATTCGATTTTGGGCCAAAATTTCAGAAGAATCCACCTATTATTTCTATTGGTCGAAATTAATGGTGGAAATGCTAACCATACCCTTAAACATAGAAATGAAATACAAATACGAATGTTCACGAAATATTGAGAAAAATTAGTCAAGATTATGGAAATTATGATTATAATTCCACTGACATTCTTTTGCGATAGGCATCAAATAAATTCTGCGAAATAGACATTCCTTCGCACAATTTCGCTTCAGTATTCAAGAATTTTGTGATCAAATAATTCTTTTTAAGAGAGATATTTAAAGAGGGTCGTAAGTTTGCAATTTTTTGCAACCGATATGACTACGGGATTAATCAAAACGGCTCTTAAATTCTTGAGATGAGTCGTCTTATCTACCTAAGTTAATGACTTGATCATTTCCTCACAGATAGATTCTAGTGACAAAATTTTGATAGAGAGAATTTGTCAATTACGGTTAACAGACGTCTGATTAGTTACACTGCTGAAAAGCCCAAAATTTTTTGGCATAATCTTGTTTTGATTCACCAAATTTATTTTTTTTCTAAATAAACTTCACGGAAATGCTTTAAATCGCCGGCCCAATATCCCAAAATTTCCCAATATCACGGCAAAAACCAAAGCTTTTTCAGGATTTTCAGTTAAAGAAATTTTCGAAAGAGGCAATATCGCTTTAGGGCCTCGGTGAATTTTGACAGATTTGCACTTTTTCAATTTTTTTGTCTTGATGTGAAACTTTTTGCCACTTTTTAATTTTCGGATAAATACTTTTTCGAACACAAGTTGGCACTTGGCAGCTTACTTTGTTTAATCTGATTTTCTTCAGATTGATTATTGTTACTTTATAAATAGTCTTTTGGAAAAACGCGCGTTTGCTATCGAAGGTGTCTATATTACAGCAAAATTTAATTCATTTCTTTTATTAATTTGGAGCCCTGAAATACGGTTTTGTCGACAATTGAAAATTTTAATTTTTGAAAAAAGACGAAAAAAAACGAAATTTTAGCACATCCAAAAAAAAAAATTTCATGAGTTTAATTTATGAAATTTGAAATGGTCGACAGGTCGGCTTACCAATCGAGCAAGTCTCGGTGAAATAATTTTTTTTAATTCTTGATTAAAGGGGTGGCATAAACCCGGCAACTGGATTTAATATAACTTACGAAAATAGTAAGTGAGTAATTTTTTCATCCTTATTATAGTCAGCTTAGGGTGTTACAGGTTTTTCAGCATTGGAATTCTACGATACTTATGGAAAAATGAAAAAGTACAATTTGTTCAAAATTTTTCAGAGACCAAGAAAAAATTTTCTAAAATCCGGGCTTTTCATTGGTCGAAAATCGACTTACTCAAACTGAGAAACAGTGGTTTCGGGAGTGTTCTCCTGAATCTCCAGGTTCCGATAAACTATATTATAGATTTTTTTGGGCTAATATTTTGGGATGATATACGCCAGTTAAATTCAAATAATTGCCAATTTTTTTTAACCAGAAATTTACGGAACATTTCGGGTCTAAAATTGTCAAAAAAGTCGGCTTGTGGAAATTGAATGCGAAACCTATAAGCTGAAAGAAAGCCTCGTCGTAGAGGCGGCCACACTATCACCATTTTAAGAGGGAAAAAAAAAAATATGCGGCGGAGGTCGATATCTCAAGCGAAATAGTCAAGATTTTTTGGAAGCCAATGTAAGCTATTTGTATATTCTTTGTAGACATATCCTCCTAGAATAATACATCAATGTCAAAAAATAAATGATATGTCGGGTATCCGTACTGAATAGAGACGAAAATTTCAAGCAAGAAATCGTCAAGTTTTTCCAGAAAACATTGTCGAATTGTTTTAGGAACCTGGCCCCTAATTTGGTCCGAGCATATGATGTTTGTTGATTAGTATTGACTATGACACTGTGGCAAATGTCATGTAGCAAAATTGTTCGTTACCCAGCTTAACCTGATATTGAAAATATAATCTATAGGGGAAGCGATTCATATATAAAATGTTATATGGGAAATTTCGATTTGAAATTTTTGTGAATTTGACCTCATGACTTTCCGCGAAAGCCAAAAGTAATAAAAACTTCCGAATAGAAAGGTCGGGCGTGCAAATTGAATTTATATTTTTAATCATAGCTCCTGAGTAAGTATAGAGATCAACGGGGCTAAGAAAAATGATATCATGACAAGATGATTTCCACAAACGGTTTTTAATGAATTATTTTCGGAGCAGTTTATCGTATTTTGGCGTAGGCGGAATGAAGAATTTTTCTGATTAAAGAAAGCTATTTTCGTACAGAAATAGTTGATTTTTGGAATGTTCGGCCAATGAAATAAAATAGATGCCCCACCCTGAAGAGATAACCTCGTGGTCAACGATCAAATAAGAAATGCGCCAAGAAGGTCGAGAATAACCTGTAATTCAGCTAAGTTAGGCCTGAACCGATTTAAAATAATCGTTGCAACGTCATAGAAATTAATTTTATCCATTTATTAGGACAGATTTTGAGTTCGGGTTTCATCTTTGAAAATCGTGAGAAAGAATTTGAAAAAATCGAAGCGAAAGATTATGAAATTTGTTTCGAAATTTTTTCGTCAAAAAAAAAAAACCTTGTTATTTTTCTTTCATGGATTCCTATCATATTTTTCTGACGCCTGTTTAATAGAATATCATAGAATTTTGATATTAGTTTTTTATAGACTTTTTAAGAAAAGAATAATTGAATTAATCCAAATAAAGTCCAATTTTTTATTCGTGCGTTTTCTTTGAACTCCCATTGTAAAAATCATACGTCAGAAGATACACAATATAAAGTTTGGTTTGGTATCTATTAAAAGTCGCCGATGTCGAACTGAATGCCGTTAGGTCGCTGCGTTTTATCAGTGTTGCAAACGCTGTTAATGAAATTGTTTAACACTGGTGACGTGTGCGACGTCGATGTAAGTGCCATTTCGGCACTGTAATCTTTATAAAAATTTTATGGTTGTGAGAAATAAAAAATTAAAAAATAAAAATAATTCCAATAAAATTGTTGGTGGTACTGGGCGTGCCATTGTATTTTTGTTGATAGTCCAGGGGACTCTTTGTCATATCAAAACCGCACATTTAAGGTCAATTTTTATCAAAATAAAAGCTGTGTTTTTTCCTGCCTCTCTTTTTATCAAGTTTTCCCCCCTTTTTCAAAGAGAAAAGAAACTTTGATGAGTTAAAAACTGTTGCAGAGTTAGGAGAACTCATTAGCGGGGAAAATTAATGAAGTTTTTAACATAAGTTTAATTGAAAGTTAAATAAAAGCAATTGCCGTGACTAGCAAAGGTAAAACATACTATGATCAATTTATTAATAACGTCTTTAAAAAAAAGAAAATTATATAGTTGGGTTAGTAGGAAGATGCATTGCACAGGATATATATATTGTTATCTTGTATTTTTTAAGCTAATATTTAGTTATTTACTTATTTATGATTAGACAACGTTTCTCGAAGATTCGAGTTAATGCAGTGCTAATTCGGGAGATGGTTATTAGAACGTTTTTAAGCTTTTTCGAAAAGCATAAAGTGCAGAATCCAAGGAGTTTACTTAAAGGTTTGTTGAAATAATTGTGGGGCAGAAGCTCAACTTTATTTTTAGCCCACTGCCAAACAGGGCCTTCCAAAAGGGAATGCGGACCCCGCCAGGATTTTCGATCCTATTCCCTATCCGCTGTCCGGATAGGGTTTTTTCCCTTTTTACGTCTCGTTTTTGTAAATACGAAAAAATTAACAGGCATACAGACGGAATAAACTTGGGGGATGATTTGAAAGTGGAGAATATTCTCAAGACATAAATTTTCCCGGAGTATCTTCGATGACCATCACTTCTTGGTTTAACGAGGAAGTGAGTTAAACCTTGTGTTAATTTATTTATAATATTACTTGGGGTATATTTTGAGGGTTAGAATGATCTCAAAAAAAATTGGCGGCAAAAAAGTTATAAACGGATGAAAAAGGGGAGATGGAGATAAAACGGGATTAAAGGGGATGAGACTTTCCATCCCTATCCCCTACGTCTGCATTACCATCCCTTCGCTTTTCCCCCTCGCGGTTTATCCCTTCTATCCCTATCCCTTTTAGAAGCTGCACTTCAAATTAGTGTGAAATTTAATAGTTAGTTATGTTTAGATACTAAAAATTTAAAAGTTTGTAAGAATGAACACTTTATTGAAAATTAAAATTTAAATTAATTTTCCATATTTTTTTTAATATTTGCTTTGGAAAAATGTACCAATCTGCTGATCTTATGCCACTCTCCTTAAGGGGTAATGCGACTCTGATTTGACATTTTCTCGGTGAAATTACTATACTGGAAAACTAACAGTTCATGAGAAAAAACCGAATGCTATTTGTAGATCCACCTTAATTTGCAAAAAAATATATCACAAATTATTTTTGATCATTACACCAAGTAGGTACAAGTACGTCGTAAGACAGAGGTGACATTTTCCAAACTGCCAAAATCCATCTCCTCCAGACGGTATATCAAATCGAGCATCAAATTTTCACAGATCACGTAACGGGTAGTATTCCATATCTTTTCTTGTTGCCCTTTTTTGATCGCGCGGATGAAACAATTCTAGAACTCAATAACCTAGTAATTGTACAGAACCTATAATTGTACTCAAAACACTTTCCAAAAACATGGCTCATTTTCAATTGTTTAATTTTCCATAATTTGTATCAAAAGTATTTTTTTGGAAGTAAAACAAAAGCGAAAAATCGTCTTCAATCAACTTGTCTCTGAAATGTGGAACCGATCATTTAAGAATTTTTAAGAAATATTTTTAGATCACATTGTTGGATTTTAAAATTGTATCAAAAGTAGAAGTTGCGGCGATCGTTTTTCCGTGTCATTTTTGGCTGATTTAAAGTGGCTTTAGCTTTCAGAAAAGAGCTATAATGCCTGCTGAGGTTAAGTTTGAAATGCATTGTACTAGACTAGCAGACAAATTGGTGAGTCAAAGGGGGTGCGAATCTGCTGATTGTGAAATTTTTTCGGTGAATGACACTGCATGAACTGGAAGATGTTGTATGGAAGACTGGTACCATAAATGATTATGTTCACAAAAAAGGTTAAATGGGACAAATTAATGAGTTGTCGTGACACCAAGGAAGTAACAGTTATCGTAACACGATTATCTTTTCTTAACTACAAAATCAATCTCCTCTTCGGAAACATAATGCCATTCTATGACCCGGGGTAACATAAATGATCTTATTTTGCCCTGTTAAAGAGAAAAGGGAAGAGATATTTATGTTCCCGGGCAATCATATATGGATATATCCAGTAGAGGGATAAAGATTTCCAGGTTATAGAGCAATATCCAGTAAGCAATGGTTTCATCTTTTAGGTTGACCTTTTTTGATGCCGAGCCCAGCTGAACCAAGTCTAAAGGACGCGCAAAATATCCGACGTTTTTGACAATTTAGAACTTTAAGGGAAGTCTGATGTCATCCGAGGATAAATGTTCCGATAAAAACGGTCCCCAATTATTAAATAGTTATCGATCGAGAGTATAACTTTATATATAAAGGTGAGTTCTGTTGGTGCTAATTTATGCTGGCTCGAGGTGTAGATAAATTGATGTTTTTTAAAGGTACTGTTGAAAACAATTTCGACAAAAAAGTGTTTCGATTTCGTCGAAAGTAAGCTGAAAAGAAAGCCACGGAAACACTGATAATAAAGTTGGCTTACGTCAAGATGATATTCTGTAGTTTCAGTTGTCAAATTCGCGGAAGAGCAAAAAACATTTTCTTCTTTAGACACTCAGAAAAAAATTTCAATATTTTTTGAGAAACTTTTGATTTTTTTCTTACAATTTTTGAAATTCAAATAACTAAACAGGCCACGTTGAGATCAGAAATTGTAAAATTAAGTTGACAGAACTACGAAGAAGATAGGGACTGCCTATAGAACCCCCTTAAGGGGGTTTTATAGGCAGCCTATATCTTTTGCAATGTTAATCCAATTAACTGGATTTTACAATTTTTGATCTCCGCGTATCCTGTTTAATTATATAATGAGATAAAAATTTCAAAAAATTCAATATTTTTGAGGTTTTTTTATACAATTCGAAATAAGCTTACATAGGTTGTATAAGCAAGTCGTATCTTTCTAACTAAATGAGCTAAAGGTCTGATTTTGCGGTTTTTGAACTCAATGTGGCTTTTTTAGTCATAAAAACTAAAAAAAAGGGAAAAAATATTTTCTGCTTTCGCGCTCAAACGGTTGAATCTTTCGCCATAGTTTATAATACCGTTTCCAGAAACATTTAACTTACAAATAGTTTGGTACACTTAAAAATGTCATACGATGACATTGATGTCAAAAAATAAATTTTCAAATTGTACTCCTGAGAGTTAAAAAATGAAATCGTTACATCTGACACAACAATTTTGTTGACAATTATGACAAAAAACAATAGTGCACGGAAAAATAGTTTGCAATGTAGCATGAAAAAATACAATTTTCCGTGGCCAAACTAGCAAAAAACAGTCCTTTTCGCCAGCTTTGATACCTTTTTAGTGAGAAATTTAAAAAAAAATCGACAACAATTTTTTCCACCTTTGAATTTCGCAGATAATGTCAAATTTTGAAACATTACCTAAATAGGACCAAAAAAATACGGCTCTTTCAAGAAATTTTTTGCTCCTGCCTAACCTCATTTACCGGTTGGTTCAACATGCTATCTTAAAAATATAATTGAAAACGTCTTCCAGAGATTACAAACTAACTTATCAGAATGTTTTATCCAGTTCCCATGTCTATGCCGAGAGAAATAAGCAATTCAAAAAGTCCATTTTGCCTATAGAACCCCCTTAACCCCGGAAATCACAGAAAAAAAAGTTCCGCCAAGGCACCAGAGCCAATATACGGCTACTTTGGAACGTTGTTACAGGGAAGCTCAAGGTAAAAGTTGAAGCTCCAAATTACTTCTGCGTATATGGAAGTTTGAAAAAGTTATATGTTCTGCATCAAGCATTATCAAATTCTAGAATTCTTGATTTTTGTTCATGAAATATAGTTTGGAAACCGCAAAAGGTGTAATTGATATCACGTGATACGTGCTCATCGTAGTCTTCACAAATTTTATTTTATGGGTACCAACGCACAAGTATCTGCCCTACGTCACACTTAAATTCGATAAGATCTATATATCATCAATCATAAGTTATTTGAAAAATGAAACCAAATGATGAAAAAATCACAAATTTCTATAAAAAATGGGGAATTTCCCAAATATAAACAGATTAATGCACTTTTTTTATTATTATAATTTTATATAGTTATCAAGTGACAGTGTGGACAATTTTTGATTGATTAAATTAACTTTTATAATAAATAATTTTTTTCATGGAATACTTAAATTGAAAATTCTGAAATTTCACTTCTAAAAAAAATATCTGTCCCAAGATACGAATCAATTTAAATGTTAATTGTTTTGTATGCATAGAACACGTTTCTAAAAACTGACTCATCTCACATTTGTATTTGATGTCTAGTTACGAAATAATTAATCCGGAAGTAAAACTTCGGCGAAAAATCTTAAAAAATTAACTCCCCGTGATATTCGAACTAAATATCCAAAAACAAAATAAATTTTTTTTCGGAATCACCGCAAAATTTTTTATAATGTATTCGGAAGAATCAATTCTGTGACATTTTTTTCCCCTTTTCAGAAAGTTTTAGGTAAGCTTGAGCCGATATATCGGCTCTATGATTCCAAGGGTTAAGCAAACGTTATTTTTAACTTCATTTGTGAGAAAATACTTAGGAAAAAATCAAGATAAATGCGAAAAAAGTTTGTAATGCTTTGGTTGGAAGTACCCTTTGTTATAATTATAAATCAATTTGGACCATTCTTGATGTACCTAAGACCTTAATTAAATCAAAATACCATACGGAATTATTGTTGACGCTTTTAGTTTAGCAGAAAGTGCTCCCGGGTATGAGTCATACCGTATGACCCTATTGATACGGTATGGCTTATATTTCCTTAACATAAATATACATAATTTTTTAAATAAAATAAATTTTTTTCAAAGATAGGGAAAATTTTAACATAGGGATGGAAAATCGTCGAAAGCAATCCTGTTTGAAAGCTCGCTGATCAGACTTCTCGAGCTTTCAATGAAGCATGTTTTTAAATTTCGAACTTTCTTGATGCCATAACTGTGTGGCGTTATTTTTTATGGTTACAAAAAGTCATAAACACTTAAATTATTATTTGTTCTCAATCTTTTAAGAAGATAACTAATTTTGGTGAACAAAGTTAAACATTCATAATGCTGTTATAATACACTCTCCTTTAAATAACGACCTTCTAATACTTTAACTTTTGATGAGAACCTGAAGACAAAGTGATCGAGCGTTACTTCAAACTCTGAGCAAGGTAAATTGACATAATTTTGACTTGTCATGATCAAAAATGTCAAACTTTTTTCTTCCCATAAAAAGCCTCCATTCACCTATGAAATGAGCTGCTGACTCGAAAATTGGTGTATTTGGCTAAAAAATCACAACGTTGTAATTTTTCTGTTTAATGTTTATTATGATAAATAGCATAATTCTTATCGCGCAGAAAATTTCATAAACATTCTGTCCCGAACTTCTCCCCTTCTGTAAGTTAGACCAGATCAATGTTTATAAAACTTGTCATTAAACTGTTTTTTCAATCTTTTTTCAAGTCAAAAGTTTGCTCTTACAGAGAACTTCTGACTATTGTTATGGACGGATTTAAACAAGTGGGCATTGATTCTGAATAAGTTCAAGTTATACGGAAATCAAATCAAAAATAATTTTTTAAAATCGCGTAATTTCAAGTCATCTTGACACTCATGGTTAGTAAGGCAAAAATCGACCAGCTCTCCGAGCAGTTTTAGTCTCTCTGCTGATATTTTCCAAGAACAAATTTCGGATAGAAAGAGTGTCCTGTTTCACAAAAATCAGCATTTTTGAAAATTCTGAAATTTTTTTTAAATGTATTGTGAAATTTTTTACGTGGAAATATAAGTGTGCGGCTCATTAATAAGCAATTTTCAAAAAAGGATTTTAATATTTGACGAGCTTCCAACATTAACCATTTGAGAAAATCGAAGAAAAAATACAAATTAGGTACTTCTTCAGTTCGGGAAATCTTGTTTCCAAATCGGCTCCAACATTGTCTCTTAAGGAGGTGGCATAAACCCGGAAGATTGAAGTCAATATAACTCACGAAGGTAATTAGTTAGTTAATTTTGTTGGGCTGATAATCGTTAGCTCAACCAGAAAATATATAATCCAGCTCATCAGAATAATTTTTTTATCTATTTTAAGAAAGATTTGAGCTCAAGTTTTCATCTTTGAAAACGGAAAAATTTGAAAAAAAATAAAAGCATTATAAAAATTTTCCGCATTTTTTGTTCAAAATTTTTTCTTGTGTGATAACTAAAATCTGTGGGTAAAAACCAAAAAAATAGCCACTTAACTTTTTTCATGGATCTCTACAGTATTTTTCGCCCTGTTTTGAAAACATATAAATTTCATTTTTCTTTACTGTTTATTGACTTTTTTAAGAAAGAATTATTACTAAATTATTATAAATCTTTCACAATCACATAATCAAGGCCAGAATTTTTTATACATGTGGTTTTTTTGACTCTCCATATATCAAAATAGTACAAGTGCCCTCATTAATGTTGCTTCACATGCATACTCGTGAGTGCGTATTCAGTTTACTCGATGATTGGTATCTATTAAAGTGCCGTGATGTCTGAACTGAACTAATCGGTCGATCGCTGCGTTTTATCATTTTGAAACTGTCGATTGAAATTTTAAACACTTGACTGTGCACTGGATAAATGCCATCGGCACTGAATCTTTAAAAATTTTATGGTTGTGAAACTCAAATAAAAAGGGTGGGTTTAATAAGCGCCAGTTTTTTTAATAGTCAAAACATTTTTAGATATCAACACGCAATTTAAGGTCAATTTTTATCTCAAAAAAAGCTGTTTTTCTCTACTTTCTGCCAATTTTTACCCTTTTTCACGGAGAAAAACCTTTGATATTAAAGAAATTTTCGACTGTGCAAAGTAATTACGTAACTTATTAGCGGAGTTCACCCGACAATGTCTGAAGTTTATTAATATCATCCTTAAAAAAAATTCTATAGTCGGGTTAAGTTGGAAAATGATGCACAGTGCAAAGTGTTTTTTTTGTATTTTTAATTATAGTCAGTTATGTTACGGTAATAAAAATGTAAACGTTTGTAAGAATGAACACTTTTATTGAAGATAAAAAATAAAAAGATAAATTTCCACATTTTCTTCTTTCAAATATTGCTCTGAAAAAATGTACCAATCTGGTGGACTTAAGCCACCCCCTTAACCCCCACCTTTTTTCAATAGTATATTATATTATTATTATTATATTACTCACTTGTTACTGAGTTTTTTAAAACAAACTAGTATTTGCTACCTATAAATAGTGATCTTTGACCGCAGGGAGCTATCTCAACCAAATTTAACGATCGAAATGATAAAACAAATTTTGGGCACCCTAGTGGTTAGAAAATCGGTCTAGAAAACTCTATTTTCTGGTTCCAAACTCGACAAAAAGGAGATTATTAATGATTTTGACTAAATTGACTTGATTAACAATTTGAATTTAGGCAGAATAAAAAATTTCTGAATGAGTTTGAAAAAAACATTTTGGTTGTTTGACTGAAAGAATTAACCATCGAAAATGGCAAAAATGCGTCGGCGGAAGAATGTTTCTTTCTAAAAATTAATTAAGTATGGCCAGCGACCACTTTTGATTTGCCTATCTCTGGGAGAATGTCACGGGCCGCAATTTGTACTAAATAAAATTTTTTACGCGCGATGTGAACTTTCTCAAATTGTCAATTTGAAATCTTGACCGCCAATTACACCACCAGGTGGTGCCGCGTACAAAAACAAATAGTGCCAAAAATTTCTTCTCCGAAAGGTACCCTTATAATTATATTTGTAGAATATTATCTTGTTCCAGTGCTGTTTTAACTGTGAAAAACAAAAAATTGTATCCAAATATTGTATTTCCGGTCTGATGAGAAATTTTTGGAATTCACTTATATTCTTGAAATTTAAAATAAAGGGGAACTTTCGGGGGTCTGCTCGGGTATTCCGCCGGCTAAAATGATACTTTACCAAAATATTTTTGCTCTCTGAGTTTTGAAACACAGAAATGCAAGTTGAGGTAAAGGGGGTTCCAAACGGTATAAAAAATGTTCTTATAGGTCTTTTACAAAAAAATGGTGTGAGCTACAAACTTCTATTTAGTATGGCTGGAATGATCAAAACCTCGGCTGAAAATCATTTGGATAAGCGACCCTTAGAGTACAAAGCATGAATATTTGAATGATATAAACAACGCAAGATATAAGCACCAAATCAAACCCCTGAATTGCGGAATAGGCCGATTTTATTGATCATTTAAACAAAGGATCAACCAATCAAATGCTCAGTTTTTGCACTTTTCAAATATTCAGGATCTGAGCTCTGAGGTAATCCATATAATTTTAAGAGTTTCACATAATGGCATATCACCAATAAACCGAATCAAAACCGGTAATTTCAAATATTAAAAAATTTTTAGCGCCTTCAAAAAAACAGAAAAAAATTGAAAATTCTTGACTTCTTGTAAAGCTGCAGTAGCGAACTACTGTTAGGCCGAAATTTTTGTTTTTTAAACTCTAGAATTTTCTCAAAAACGTAAATTTTGACAAGTGTCGCCATAAAATTTTCAGCGCCTTGAATTTTAATTAAATTTTTTCTAGCACTTCCAAATCTCGGAAAAATCCTGTTAGTGAACTGATGTAGAAATAAAATGTCTGAAATTGTTTCTCAGTTTCATTCTAGAGGAGCGCAACTTTAAACTTTGAAAAAAATAGTCAAAATTTCAAAAAATAAGGTTTAACTTCAGGTTGATTTTATAGTTGTTTAAAAATAAAATTGGTCTCGTCTATTGTGAATTATTTAATCAACAAACAATTTTGGTTCATTATTAGAAAAATAAACAATTTGTTTGTTCAAAACAAAAAGAAATATCAGATCAAACACCGCGCGCTCTACTTAACGTTCGATTTAGCGAAAGGTGCTGATGGAAAAATTATTGAACCGTTTATAAAACGATTTCTAGTTAGAAATTCTAATTTAGAATAGTCATAGAATGTCAAAAAAATGATTTTCCGACATTTAAAAATATAATTAATTATGAGGTGTTTCATACTGTTTGGAACCCCCTTAATAAGAAAATAAAAGAATAGATAACAAAATATCAGTCGTGAAACCAGCCGGGAGCCCAATATCGCCAAAAGTTTTCGTTGAAAATTATGTCATATTCTGGAATTTTTTCATTTTTATGAGGAGTTTCACAGTTTTACGCAATCAAATAAAACTTGAAAAGAGTAAATTTGAGAAATTCACACTTAAAAATGACGTCATTCATGACGCTCACGAAGTAATTTGTAATAAAATTTCTCAAAATAATCAGGCGATATCAGCACTGGAAGTGTTTTAGTTGAAAATCATGTAATTGCGTAGGTTTTGTTCGGCGATTTGGGAAAATATTGACTCCCCTGTAATTAAGTTAAGATCTGACAAGAGTCCAAATCGTCCGTTTCTCAAAATACTCATATGAAATCGATAACTTTAATCGATTCTTGCTGCTTGACTATTTTGCCTGAACATTTGAGCAGCTCATGATTATCATGGCATCGGCACACGACATGTCGCGACATGGCATGCCATGGCATGATATCTTAAATTCGGGAAGAGGGACCATCTTTGAAAATATGAAAGAAATTTTTGCTTGATTAATTTAAAAGACCACTTTTCAGGATATAAAAATAAATCAATGAATTTTAAAATTTTGCGGCGTGGATATTCCGACATATTTCACTTTCTTTTAAAAAAATTATATTTTTAATGTCTACAAACAGTAGATATCGATTTTATAAGGGTATTTTGATACGGGTTTGCTTATTAGCGGTGAGTTCTGTCAGAAACTTCAACGATAAATCCATCGAATTTCTAATCACATTAACTTAAATTTCTTGTCTGTTGGTCTAGCAGTTTGTTTTCGGCGTCAAAAACATCATACTTTTTGCATGATATCATTTTTGTTGGTCTAGCATATGGGCATTAAGCTTCTCGAACTGCAGCTTATTCTCTAATCTTCGAAAGCGTGAGCGTTAAAATTGTAGACTTTTCTTGCGTCATATGCATTCATATACAACAGGGGCACAGACAATCTGCGGGTAAGAAGATGGTGGAGGTGAAATGAAAAGGACAATTGGAGAAGACTTATATCTTTAATTTGAAATGACAGATTTATCTTTTGAAAAGAAATCAAATCGTTTATAATCAATGGAAATTTTTGCTCGCCCCGCCATTTTATCGCACAAAAAATCTACGAATATTTAAAAACTTGTTAAATTATAAAAACTGGTTACAAGATTCTGGTTACCAGATTCTGGAATGAAAAATAAAAAATTTAAAGATAATTTTTGAAGATAGCGGAAAGCTCTTTTATAAATCCACAGAAATTTTTTTTTCCAATTTTATGTTTCCAATCATACTAAGTGACGAGACAAAAAGTTATTTACTAAGGGGATAAAAACCCCAAATGAGGTATTTTCTCGTTAATTCGATAAAAAAAATTGGAAATTAGGGAAATTTTTCTAAATTTTCGGAACTTTTTTTGAAATAAATCAAAATTTGACGAAGTCGTAAAGTTGAATTTGAATTCAAAATTTGTTAAAAGGCAATAATACGAAAATTCAAATGACAATAGTTGCCTGTATTATAAACATACTTTGTTGTAAATTGAAGAGAACACATTGTAAAAAACCCAGGAAAACTTTTTATCAGCGCCCATATATCAGGATCTGTCAAATAGCACCGAGGCCCTTAAACTAATGACGACGACGATCTTTTTTAGCGAGATACTGTCACTCAGATAACGAAATAATTTTGTCATTCGTAATTGACTGAGTGTCACAATTAGGTCAGATCATGATAATGGAATTAATTGCTATTTAATTTCTGATGCGGTAAACATGTCCAAATTTGGTTTTTACATTTATTTATTAATCAAAATAAATAACAAGCGGATGTTTATCTGAGCTAAGTAGTTTTGACTTGGATTCAAAAAATATATTTTAGTTCAAATAAGTTTTTATTTGTGTTTCGAATTGAAATTATTAAATGGCTAAGAAATCATTAATAAACAGCTATTTTTGGTTATTTTGCAATTTATGAAGTTAATTTGAGCTATCAAAATAATATTATATGAACAAAATATAACGTCTAAATTCAAGTTACGTTTTAAGGGATATTTTTATAGTTTGTTCAACATTGTGTAACCCAGGGGTCGGCAATACTTGTCCTGTCTTGTTCGTTTTGGAATATAAGGCTTTCGAGACGAACCCTACTCATGACTTTTAATTAAGAAAAAAGTATTTTTTCATGAACGAGTTTGTGTCAAAAATAAAAAAATGTTATTCTTAGAAGTGAGAAAATATATTTATAGAAAATTAACTTAATTTGATTTATTTCACATGTCCAGGAGTCTATTCCATAATCAGATGTTTGCTGATTAGTGATACCACTCAAATTAATTTGCATCACAGACTTAACCCTTGGAATCATAGAGCCGATATATCGGCTCAAGCCTACCTAAAACCTTTTAAAAGGGCAAAAAAAATGTCACCGAATTGTTTCTTCCGAACACATAATTAAGAATTTTGCGGTGATTCCAAAAAAATACTCATTTTTTTGAATATTTGGTTCGAATAATACGGGGAGTTGATTTTTTGAGATTTTTTGCCGAAATTTTACTTCCGGATAAATTATTTCGAAACCAGACATCAAATACAAATGTTAGATTAGCCAGTTTTTAGGAAAGTGTTTTTAGCAAACAAAACACTTGACAGTAAAATGTATTCGTATCTTGGGACAGATATTTTTTTTGGAAGTGAAATTTCAAAATTTTCCATTTAAGTATTTCATGAAAAAAATTATTTATTATTAAAATTAATTTAATCAATCAAAAATTGTCCACACTGTCAATTGATTACTAAACAAAATTAATAATATTAGTAAAAAGTATACTAATCTGCTTTTATTTGAAAAAATAGCCATTTTCATAGAAATTTGTAATTTTGTCATCATTTTTTTTCATGTTTTTCAAAATAACTTTCGATTGGTAATATTGAGATCGAATCGAATTGTAGTGCGACGTAGGGCAGATACTTCTGCGTTGGTACCCATAAAAATAAAATTTGTGAATACTACGATGAGCACGTATAACGTGATATGCTACACAGTGGTTTTCAAACTATATTTTCTAAAACTAAAAATCTAAATTCTAGAATTTGAAATGTTTGATGCAAAAATATAACTTTTCAACTTCCTATTGCAAAAGTAATTGGAGCTTCAACTACCTTGAGCTCTCTGTATACAACGTCCAAAGAAGAGCCGATATATCGGCTCTGGTGCCTTGGCGAAACTTTTTTTTCTGTCATTCCAGGGGTTAAGGAGGGTATGCGACTCTGATTTAATAAAGGTCTTATATGCATGTAAAATGCTTCAAATTTATAGGGGGTCATGATTTATTGTTCTACGAACCCAATCATCATAACAATTTTTTGAAATTTTTTTGCATTTTTCTCGATTTTTTTTTAGTATTTTTCAAAAGATCAAGTTAAAAAATAACTATTGCTCAAATTTGACCACTCAAACTTCAAATTATTGTCTTGACGTAAGAAAACTTTCTCGTCAGTGTTTTACTGGCTTTCATTTGAGCCTACTTTCGAATAAATCGAAGCACCTTTTTTTTCGGAAATTATTTTGAGAATGACCAAAAAATCTTATTTTGAGTTTCAGCTGGAAATTACAAAAAACTCGCTTGGTTACTTACATATGTTCTTAGGAATACTTGATTAAAATTTGAGCCATTTTTCAAATATGTCCTCGGAGGAGATAATTTTTGAAGTCTGAAATTGTAAAAATCGTCGGTTAATCACCTGTGAAAATTTGAGCGTAGTTTGATATACGTTGGAGGAGATAGATTTGGTAGTTTTGAAAAGGTCTTCTTGTAAACACACTGTGACTATTGGTGTAGATGTCAATAACCATATATGATTTATTATTTTGTAAGATAAGGGATAGATCTACAAATGAGTATTTTCGTTTTTTCTCATGAGCTCTTAGTTTTGAGTATATTTCACCGAGGAAACGTCAAATCAGAGTAGCATAACCCAGAGTTGCATAAGGGGGTGGTCGTCGCATTTTAAGGCAAAAATGGGGTTTTCAATGACCAATTGTAGCA
>SCLH01001498.1:0-50963 GCA_004367855.1 Oikopleura vanhoeffeni | reverse complement strand
CTTGGTTTGAATAATACCTGAAAACTAAGAGTTTGAAAAAAACCGAAAAATGCTTATTTGTTAGATCACTCTAATCTTGCGAAAAAGAACATCACAATTTATTTTGACCATTACCCCAATAGTACAGATCGTACAAAGGTGACATTTTCAACAACTTCAATCTCCTCCCGACGGTATATCAACTGCCTCAAATTTTTACAGATCACGTACGTGAGATCAAATTTTTAATGAAGAGTTTTTTGGATCGGCGAACTGAACATATTAGAACCCAAAATAATGACGATTTTAACACTTATCAGACTTTCAAAAGTCTATCTCTCCGAGGATATTTGCAAACGGCCCAAATTTTCATCAAGTTTTCTCAGAAAATATGCAAGAGATAATGGAAACTCCCAAAGATTTAAAAAGTCACTTTTGTTTTCGCTAGTTGAAAGATAATGAAACCCACTTGGGCAAAAAGTGAATCATTGTAGATTACAAATTAGGTCTCAGAGGATTCGGTGATTACGTTTCGTCACAAAAATTACCGTTCCGTCAACTCCAAATCACCGATTGTTTTGAATGGTTAATAAATTTATAATTAATTTTGTTAAATCAATATTTCATAATTATGAAAACGCTATGTACAAGCTGGTCCGGAGGGATAGATAAATTTTTTTCGCTCAAACCTTCACCCTATTTGCCGGATTTCAACTATCCGTTAGACCCACTGGGAAATTACGCGCTGATTAGTCAATAAAAAATAGATTCGAATTTATAATTTTGAGTTAAATGGTGGTCAGAGGAGGAATGTTAGACTGAGATGCGAAATCGGGCCGTTCTATATGCATTTATTAATTTTATGCAACCAAAAAGTTTAAAATTAATTTCATGTTTTTCTTTTATTGAAATTTCAGATATGCCTATCTTCTTGTGCTTTCGAAACGCCTATCTTTTGCCTGATAAGTTTGAAAGTTTTCAATAATACAGGAATTTCTTGGTCTTCATGACTGGTAAGAGAAATCGAGATTTGGTCAAAAAAGATTTTAATTCGAAAAGTACCTTAAGTTTTAAAATTACTTAGGTATTCTTGGTTTTTTTTTACCTAAAGCTGCCATCTGGATCGCAGTTTGAGATAATATAAACCAGGATCTACATATTTTTCAACGAGTTCGGAAGTTGTCATAAACGGAATCGATTAAACAGGGTAACACCTACATAGGAGCAGTGTTTCCAATGCAAATCAACAACAGACCGGCAACCAACTTGTTCGTCAAAAATGGCAGCAAATCGACCGAACAATTCAGAAATGGACACCTTTTGATAGCATCGTAGATATGACGCATGATATATAGACATTATATATATTACATCTAGGCGACACTGTCTAGAGTTCTGATTTTCATAAACCGAAGTGCTGAGCTTCAAGTAATTAACATCACATCAAATTGTGTCATAGCAGAGTCTGATATATTATCTGTGGCAAGATAATCTTATGGGTGTTTACGAATTGAGACTCGGAGAACAGGAGATAGAGTTAAGCAGGCTTGGCAATGGACAATAGGATGTCTTAATCACTGTGTAACTAAAAAGAGTTGACAAAATATTAAGAAATTGCAGGTATCTTTCTGAAATTCATAAAACAGAAAATTTAAATTGCTGGACGAAAAAAAATTTAATCTGGTTAAGGGGGTGCATAAACCAGCAGACTGCGAGTCGTTATAACTACGAATATATAAGTCAGTATCATTCGTTTTATGTCTATTATAGTTTAGCTGCAACCGATTAAATGTGTTTCAGCGTGATAAATGTTTTTTCTTTATTAGGAAGATTTGGAGTTCGAGTTTTCATTTTGAATCGTAAAATTTCAAAAAATTCAAACATTATGAAATTTTCCGCATTTTTTGTCCAAATTTCTGATGTTTTCTTTGAAATCTATGAATAAAAACAAAAAAAACTACACTTTTAACTTTTTTCATGCATGTCTACAATTCTTCTGACTGCTGTTTGAAAATATGATATGTTTATTTGTATTTTTGTCGACTTCTTATAAAAATAGAACATTTTCCGCAAATAAGTCAAATATTTTTGATTAGATGGTTTTTTAGACTCTCCATAAAAAATCAGGCTCGAACTCACATATTAAATGTTTTGGTATCTATTAAATATCCGTACTGTAACTATTGAGTTGCGTCGCGATTTTCCATTCTAACTATCGATGACAATTTTTCAACGCTTGGTGGTACACTCGATAAGTGCTCATTTGGCACTGAAATATTTGAAAATTTTTATGCTTGGTCAAAATGCAAAATAATTGTGGTGTAATAGGCGCATTTGCTTTAGAATACGTTGAGAAATTTTTTAATAATCAAAAACAGCAAATTGAAGGTCAATTCTTTTATTTCAAAAAGTATTGTTTTTCCTCTACTTTTTGCCATTTTTGCCATTTTCATGGGAAAAAAACTTTTATAATCCAAGGAAATTTTTAATTAGCAACGTAACAAACAAGACTTTCTAGCGCCACTACCCGACAATGTCTGAATTTATTAATATCGTCTTTAAAAAAAATCTGTTAAGTCGAGTTTAGTTGGAAAATGGCATGCCCATGAAAGATGTTTTTTTATATTTCCAAGATAATTAGTTTATGTAAGGAAATAAAAATATAAACGTGTCTGCAAAGAAATGGACACTTTTATTGAAGTATAAAAAGTAAAAAAGATAATTTTCAAATTTTTTTTCTCATTCATTTATCGCTCTGAAAAAATGTTCCAAATCTGCAGGACTTATGGCACCCCTAATCAGAAGATTCGGGAGTAACGCCAATGCCATTTTTTAATTTATAAAATCTCGTATTTTTACCAATGAAGCGAGGTTTTTTCTTCTAGAACTAACATAAAATTGGATTGTAAAAACTTTTGTAAAAATATTACTTTCAATCGTACCTCCATATCAGCATCCGAGTGTAAAACTGTTCTATTTTCTATTTCATGTAAAAAAATGTTTTTTTTTCTGACATGTCTCGGGCATATGTCTCCCTTTGATCTTCAGAGTGAAAAAATTGTAAATTTTGATTCAGAACGTTTTTGGTGGGAAATAGTTTTTGGTTGCGGAAATTAAAATTGACACGAATTATTGTTTGTTGTTAGCTTGTATTGTTAAAATTTAGTTAGTTGTTTTGTTGAGCATGGCAGTGGAAGCACAGTTGAAATTGAATAATAGTTTAAAAACCAGCAGTATCCGTATAGCTCTTGTCGTGTGGTCTTTATGCCTGGTCTTGTACCGTCGACATGTGGTTCGATCCCCGAATGCGCCAACTTTTTTTTTAAGAAACCTACAAAGATACTTTCTTTAAACAAACGTTTAATTTTATTCCTATAATAGAGTAAAATTCAATTTTGAAAAAAAACACTAATGAAACATGTATGTCATTTTTTGATTTGAACATGGCTAAAGATTAATTTTTGAAAAAAAAACACTAATGAAAATTATTGATATTTTTTTTTAGACATAATTTTCAAGAAGTAGCGAAATTTGAAATTTTGAAGATAATGAAAGATTATGATCATTTGTGTTTTATAACTATTATAGAATATGCGGAAAATTGAAATTTGAAATACTTTCACATTATGTATTTATACATAAGCAAAATTAAGTATCTTCAACTTCCCCATTAAGTGTTAATACTATAATGATGGTTAATTACAATTACGTCTTGGCTGTTGAATGAAAAGACAAACTTTATTATTATATGAACACCTTATTAATCAATATCAATTATTTCACACATTATTTCCAAGTTAAAATTGATCTTTCCGAACTAATAAGAAAAAACTTTCTTCGAGTTTTAATGTAAATATACTGCAAAACAGGTTCATCCTGATGATAAAAACACCGAGACGTTCTTGGTTTGACAAAATTGCACACATACAGCGTTATAAGCTAAATTGCCAGATATGTGATATTAGGCTGTTTTTAATTGTCTGAGTGAAGTTCTTGTTAAAACATTGTAATAGAGTAAATGATATACCAGATGAAGCAATTAGAAAAATTGCAATTAAATTTAAATAGACAATATGTTGGAACAAGTGCATCAATAACTAATAGGCGACGATTCAGAGTGTCGTCGATGTTTAGACTTTGATTTCACGATTCCAGGTCATGATTTGATCATCTTAAAACGAGAAACTTGTCCGATTTTTTTTTTATAATGTCGAACAAGGTACATCATGTTTGCAATGGCCAACACTTTTGAGGCATATTTGATTTATCAAAAATGTGTGATTTTAATAATGTCAAATTACCCAAGCAAAGCAATGGATCCATGAGCATATAGATATCATACACAATTTGACTTTTTCAAATTTCTTAACGGGAAAAAACGGATAAACGTAGGCGAAATTTTAGCAACACCGTAAATTGACGGCAGATGGGTATAATAAGTGTGGGTAGACCTAAACACTAAGGTACATTCTCTTCCGAGGCAAAAACGTGGTTAAGAGAGCGCACGCGAATGTATATCTTATGAACTCGCGGCAATTCTCCTCCAGGCAGTGGTTGACGTGGCTGCACGAAGGGCAAAGTGAGATCAAACCGGCACATGATCCCAAGGACGTTTTCTCAGCACATCGAAAAGCATATGATATAATGCCGCATCAAGAATAAATATATCCTCGATAAAATTAAATCTCTTTAGATCGCACCATTCTACAAATGCCTTGGCAGAGGAATTGCCTGGTCTATAAGAATGCTTGCATGCGCCCTTCACCACGTTTTTAGCCTCAGGGTGACGAGATTGCTTGGTTATGCGATCTCAGAAGTGCGGGTTTCTGCCAACATTCTTGATTCTAAATATTAAGCTCAACTATATTTTTTCTGCGAGCAGATATATTTTGAAACATGCGTGAAACTATTCAAAGTAGCGTAGCAGTAGACATGGACTTCTGGCTCTTCGCGTAAGCCTAGGTCCAACTTTCATCTAACCTCACCGGTTGCATGCGCATGCCTGCTCATGCAAGTATATAACAAGAAGACTTTCTTTAGTGGATGAGATTAAAGCCTAATAATATTCAAATAACGTACAGTTTCAATCTCTAAGTAACTTCCTCGACCGGCTTCCTAATCGAAACTGACTAGATAATGTTTGAGGCCGAGTTAGAAAAGTGATGATGGTCAACTCCGTCTCTTATTGGTTGATCGAATATCTTTTGATTCAGCGTAGTCCAGCGCCTACACCACGATGAAGTATGTCACAGTATGCAATTGTAGTATCACAGTGTACGTAGTAGTACGAGTATCCTTAGTACAGCAGATATACTACTGTGCATGCACATATGTTGGGTGCTACGTCCCTCCCGTAAAAACGAAATAAATTATAGATGTTTTTCTTAAACTAAAGCTTTATAGACCATTTAATCTTTATTGTACGTCCTAAAAAACAACTATAAATGAAAAAAACCAATGTAGCAAAAAACTAAAAAAAATTTTTCTTCCAGACTGAATGAGCCATATCAAAGTTCTTTCACCTACTAGAGTATTCTCGTGCACAAGAGAATACTTTCAGCCTAGCTTTTTTATTTCGCTTTCGAATGGAACTCGGAGAAAAAAATCTAATCCTCAACCTAAATACGTAAGACAGATGTCACGAAAAGTGAAAAGAATTCGCGCTTCGCTAACATCTGTTGATTGGTTTGATTTTTTGTTTTTGTTTAAACATTATGTTTTTTTGTTTTTGAGTTTAGGTTTAGTTCCTTGCCCCATGCTGAGGAGCAAATGGTCTTTTGTCCCGCTAGGGGGTTATTATCACACTGCTAATTGAAATTCGAACAAAATTCGAATGATTCGCACGTGTTCAGCACATTTTTAGATTCACTATTCAATTTATTGGTTTTACATACGATGTGTTTTGAAATCATCATATGGTCGTTATACGATAGATTTTCTAACTAACAGCCTTCAAATCCAAGGCATCCAGTTGAATCATTCTCCGAAAACGTCCGTTTCGTTTCCAATTCAGCACCACGAGCAGTAACATGGAATTGGCCTATCTTCGCCGTTAGGCCTAGGTCCAACTTTCCATTCATAACTCACCGTTGCATGCAGCGCATTGCCTGCTCATTGCAAGTATTAACAAGAAGACTTTCTTTGTGGATGAGACTTAAGCATCCTCATATACTTCAATGAACTACAGTTTTAATCTCGTAAAATCTCTAGTAACTTTACTCGACCGCTCCCTAACTCCGAACCTGGATAGAATAATGTTTAGGCCGAAGTAAGAAAAGAAGTTGACTGGTCAACTCGTCTCTTATGGTGGATACATATCTATATTGGATTTTCAGCGTAGTCACGCCTACACACACATAAGTATGCACTATCGCAATTGCTATGCACAGTGGTACCTAGTGTACGAGTATCGCCTTAGTATGCGAGTATATACTTAGCATGCACATATGATTGGGTGCTAACTAGTAACCTTTTTTAACATTGTATTTGATACCAGTTATATCATTACTGTGAAAAACAATTAGTAGATTTCTATGGTAATTTTAAAGCTAGAAGTTTTTCAAAGATACACCACTTGTTCCGACCACAAATGAACGGTAAAGTTGGGGTAAATTTCAAGATTATTAATTCACTAAAAAGATCGCTCCAAAAGAATGTCAAGGTAGTGTTGTCATGAAGTACTAATAATAGACTAATTTAGCAACAATTAGGGTACTGAGAGCAAAATTTAGTGTCAATGTACATTCAAGCACCTTCTCAACAATTTGTGGGGTATTAATGATTATGATTAAATCTAAAATTTGTTGACATACATGTGATGACGATTCTGATATGTTTGAATAATTCATTCTATTCAAATAAAGTTAAAATCCTAGAATAAATTCCTAATAAATCAACCTCCCGTAATTCTGGAACCAAACATTCGAAAAAATTCAATTATTTATGGAACCGAGTTAAATTCTTATAATATGTTTGAAAAGAAAAGATTCTACGATCCCGTTTTTTTGCCTTTTTGGGATGCATTTTAGGTATGCTGGAGCCACAATGGGCTCTGTGCTCACAAGGGTTAAAGCGTCACTGTAAAAGGTTTACAGCAATTCAGTTTTTTCCTTTTTTTTTCAATTGAATAATTTGCTATCCGCCAATGCAGAACAATCCAATTTTGGTCGTTAAAACCACATCAACACGGGCGAATGTCAAATTATATGTAAATGAAAAATTTGTTACAAGAAAGAAAAACTGTGACATGCTGTAAATGATTTAACTTTCAGAATTTTTAAAGGCAATTAAAATGTTCAATCTGATTTTACCATTTTTTAAATTTACTGACTCCGGATAACCTGGGTACAACCGACTAGCCATTGAATTTCTTGGCGTATGCAACAGCAGAGAGTAAAAGCGCGAAAGACACTCGCGGAATGGAGCGCAAAATTTTTTGAGCCGTAGTTTGTCTCTTCTAATATAATTTAACTAGCAAAGTAATTTTATGCGAGTTTAAATTGTTAATAATGGAACATAATAAAAGTTATAAAAAATTGAATCAAATAAGGCCATTGAGATTCTCAGTCTGAGAAAACATTCGGGTAATTCATGGCTGAAAATCTATCAACGAATGTAGATAAAAGATTTAGCTAATAATTTTCTTGAAAATTTCCGTTTTATGCTCATTTTAGACTACTTATGAAAATAAAGAGTTTATTCAATAAATTGTAAGAATAAAAAGATTCAATAACTCAATAACAGTAAATAACTTAATTAAGTTTCAAATTTTCTCTCAAGCCTCAAAAATTAAAATTCGAGTTTAAGTTCAATTGTTAAAAGCGTTCATTTTCTACGTTCTTACTTTTATCCCGACATATCCCCTATTCACGCTTTTGTAAATATCCCGGCCATCCTACTTAAAAACACACTACGTTTGCTAATCAGGGCCGGGATATTAACAAAAGCGTGAATACGGGATATGGGTCTCGAATAAATCGTGATTAACCGCTGATGCCCGGTAATTACGACGCGAAAAAACTCAAGTGCTACTCGGCCGCACCGGATAAACCTACTAGTAAGACCAGTAGTCACTCATTTGTCACTCATCGCCATGAAATTAATCGGCTTGTGTTGCTTTTTTCCGGACAGCAGTTCCGGACTACGGGTATTTTATAAGTTGAACGAAAAGTAACATCAACATTGTTGATTCAACAAAATAAAAAAATCAACACTAAAGATTAACTGGCTTTCGAATTACTATTTTCCGTTTAGCGTACACGAGCTATAATGTACTGTTTTGTCTATTTCAATTTCGAAATTTGTATTTACATTTTGTAGTTTGAATGGTTTTTAGCCCAAGCGTGAAATACGGATTGTTTTCAAGCAAAAAATGTAAAATCGACGATTTTAAATCGTAATTCTCGAAAAAATACTATGAAATATTTTCATCATCTAAAAATTGCAGATAAAAGTTAAGCTTATCAAATTTTTTCTTTTAAGTTAATGCCTCGTTATTTGAAAGTTTTTTTAATCTCGAATAGTTCTCAGATTTTCTTAAAATCTTCAGCTTCAGCAAAATAAATTGTTACTGTAATGACCGCAAGGGATGATGCATTGGTAGAGTGACCTTTCTTAATTTTCTACAACAAATTGTACTACAAATTTTGTTCAACAAATTTTTAATGACAAATGTTCTATATCTTTATCCCTTCTTGGTTAGAATGCGTAGCCACAACGTTAAAATCACACGTTAAAAGGAGTAGTGGCTACGCATTCTAACGAAAAGGTGATAAAGGGATATCACGTTTTTTATAATGAATAAATACAGTAGTTGCCCCTGACCTATTGAAATAAGGTTACTATTTGATCTTAACTAACTATCTGGAGTAATTCATTGAGATAACTGTCTGAAGTTCTTTTTTCGATATTTTTACGAAATTTACAATAATATTTTGTTAACAATTAATAATCAACATGTAACGAGTGAGTAACAGGTGGTGGATAAAAATAATTTCTTCTAAGGAAAGCGAAAATGACCTCGGAAAATTTGACAAATAAGGTTTTTGAAAAAGAGAAACCGGCTATATAGTTACCCTTCGAACCAGGGGTCGGCATTACCTGATCGGATCGACTTGATCGGATCGGATCGACTTTTTTTCGATCCGATCCGATCTGATCAGGTTTTTCTAATCTTCGATCCGATCAGGTTTTTGAAATCTTCGATCCGATCAGGTTTTTCAAAAGTTATGCCGACCCCTGCTTCGAACCTTGATTGAACAATATTCTGTTTTGCGCTCTAGTGACACATGTAATGATTTTGATGGTTGTTTGTATTGGCTAGTCTCTTCTTAACCGTGACTTTATCATTGTCTCGGCACAAAGTCAAATTTTACGTGCAAGATCTAAATTTTGAGTTTGGAGGTCGTATTTGACTGAATCTGAAAGTGACTACTTTATTCAATAAATCTAGGTTTTTAACATTGCAGAATGATGAAATTTTTTAATACATAATTTATAAATAAACCTTGAAATATTTGAAAGATACAATATTGTTTTTTGCGACAATTTCTTCAAAAAATAGTCACAATTTAGGCTGTAAAACGTGATGCAAATTGAATTGATTTGAAACATCCATAGACTATGGTCCATAGTAAAGATTTGAGGGATTTTAAGGTTCCAGCTCGATTTTGATTGGTTAAAATGCAAGCCAATCAGAAGCTAGGAGTTATATTATCAGGTCACACAGAAATATGAAGGCGTGAGTGCTCAAAATCCAAAATTTCGAGTTTGAAACATGAATCAAGACACTAATTTACCAAAATTTCAGCTTGGCCTAATAAAGTTTTTTTGGTGATAACTTTCATTTCTGATCAAAATTCCTGGAGATGGAGTGATCGACCTTAGGGAAGAAAAAATTTTTTGTGGTCATTTTTCTATTTTAACTCCTGGGACCTGGTTGTCCAAAACTGATTTTTCTTTAAAAATATGACTTTGCATTGCATTCTAGAATTGTTGACGGAGGTTCAGCGGAAGATATGTTACCCAAATGTTTTTTGAACACTCTTACGGCATATTTGGTTAAAAAATGAAGAAAAGGTCACTGGAAAGACAAAAAAATTTTCGGAAACATTGAAATTGAACTTTTTCATTGAAAAATCTGTCTGTGGACCAAAATTCTTGAACTTTACGAATGTCTACAGTAATTTTTCTATGTACTTAATGCACCTTGAACACTTTCAAGATCTGAAACGTTCAGAAATTGTCCTATTTAGCTCAATAAGCCAAAATTAATCAAAATAAACTTTTTTTTTGGGGTTTTTATTTATTTTCAAAGCGAAAACTTCAATTTTGCTTTCAGCCAATCAGAAAGCAGAACGAGAAATAAAGGAAAAAAATATACAAAATTTGTTGGGGTCGATAAAAATATTAAGAACTTCCTCAGTTTTTTTGTCCGATAGCTAAAACATGGAAATGTTTCAATCGCGTCCACCCATACGGTTTTTTAAAACAATTATTTAGCCATGACAACAAACGATTGTCTCGATTCATAAACGTCAACAAAATAATTTCAAGTTTAAGTTGTCACGAAAGAACCAAGTTCATAGAACAGGGCTAGTATATATACTGAGTATGCAAAACCTGTAAAACTCTAACTTTTAATCTCTAAAATCGCCAATGATCCAATTATTATCACCCNACCGTAATCCTATTGCTTTTTACATTACGGATACGAAAAGCTGCTGGCGTGGAATTGATACTTGTGGTTTGTTAGACTTGGCTTCCTTTAGTAGCTTTTCACTGTATTCGTTATTGCCGTGAAGTCAAATTACAGTATAAATTTTTAAGTGAGTAAACTTTGAACAGTTTAAAGATAATACATTTTGAAAATTACTAGTGTTAGGTTGTCCCCGATCAATTTTTTTCTCAGAGTCTCTCGAAATTACTTTAAAAAGCTCAAAATTACATGGAAAACAATTACGAATTTGTTTTTCTGTTTATTTTGAACACAAGGTGGTCAAGAATAGGATTAATGATGGTTTGCTTTTTAGCCCCGAAGTGTTTCAGCGTTCATGCCTGTTGATTGTATAAAAATATATTTATGAAATTATTAATATTCTTAATATTTATTTATTCTTACGTAGCACCAAATTCATATGTGCATGCTAAGTAGTATACTCTGCAGACTAAAGATACTCTGTATATTGCGTACACTGTGCATACTACATTGCATACTGTGCATACTCCATAGGTGTGTGTAGGCGTGACTACGCTGAATACAATTAGATCATGTATGAACCAATAAGATACGAGTTGACCAATCAACTCTTTCTACTCGGCCCTAAACATAATTCTAGTCAGTTCGAGTTAGGGAGCGGTCGAGTAAGTTACTTAGAGATTTAGAGATTAACTGTAGTTCATTGAATATATTCAGGATGTTAATCTCATCCACGAAGAAAGTCTTTTTGTTAATACTTGCATGAGCAGGAATGCTGCATGCAACGGTGAGTTAGAATGGAAAGTTGGACCTAGGCTACGGCGAAGATGGTCAATTCCATGTCTACTGCTACGTTAATAACATTTGTCGTTGTCACTCTAGCTTTGTCATTATTATTTTTACTTTAGCGTGATAACAGGTAACGTGAGGTCATGTCTACAATTTTAACCCTAGAATGTCAAGTACTACAGTATCTGGTGAAGTAAATAACTGGCAATTAGGGCTTGACTTCTAACAACTTAACCATAATAACCTTGCAAACTACAGCAACTTAAAATGTAGCTCAATTAGGTTGACGCTATTAAAGTGGCAGGGTTGTTTGAAGTCCAAATACATTTTATAAATACAAACATTTTTTATAACTAGAATCTTGTTACTAGATTAAAAAAACTTTTTCAAGGACAATTTTCTTCACCAAAAAAGAAATCTCAAACAAAGATTTTTTTTTTAACATTTTTAAACAAGAAAAAACATTCTTCACCAAAAAAACGTTTTGAAAATTTGTGAAAAACATAGATGTTAAAAATGAAAAAATACGCGGATGCAAAAACCTTGAAAAGTTTTGGTTAAAAAATGATCAAAATCAGTTTTTTATTTAAATTGAATTTATTTCAACATTGGTGAGCAATTTTTTGTGCAGTAAAATTTTGTTATTGTACACAAATTTTTTTTGTGTACACTCAAGCGGACCGAAAAAGTTTCAACTTGTTTAACATCAATCAAAAAGTACGGTCAATTTCGTATTTTTGGCGAAAGTTTTTGTTAAAAAATGTTGTTTTCTGCTCAAAGCTTCATCTTGTGAAATTAAAGTTACTTACTTAGAATTATTCGTCAAGATTTGTTTTTAGTCACACACTGTTTTCGTAAAAAATTATTTTTTTGTAAGAAATTTGTAAATCATAATATTTTCTATAATTCTGCACCAAGAAGACTAATTTGTTTTTGTTATGAACGGATTCGGGTGAATACGGAAAAAGACATCATATTGGTTTTTGAAAACTATTTATTTCCCTAATAAGAAGCCAAGTTTTATTCGAATGTTCAAAATTATATAAAAAAATTATCTGTGTATTTTGACACCCAACGCTTTTGTGTAGGGTGACCAAGAAATGTTGATATTTCAGCATTGAATTAAAATAAAATCAATGATTAACTTTCAAATAATTTTTTTGCGCTATCAGATTTTTCAAATACTGCTCTGTGATTGGGTAACGTTTAAGAAGTTGAATGGGATGATCAGATTCCGATTTTTATTTTTCTATTCATATCCAATGAACGCATTTCAGAATTTCTTGATCACCTCGAAACAAGCAACGTGCTGCGTGGCTCTATTATCATACCTCCCGTGTATGCCAACTAAAACATGTTAACTACTAAAACATCTGTCCGACTATTTCGTGTGCTATTATGCCTTCGCTTTGAAGAAATTCTCCCAGAATGACCAGCCAAATTATAGTTATCTACATCAAATTATTCTTGAGGTTATTGTGCATATACGTATGATATATCCTTATGACTCCAACTTGTTGACTACTACACCATAAACTTGAGTATCATGCCGCATGATTGATGCATGCCGCAATGTAGGTATCATTGATTCATGCCTCATAAATTGGGAGCAAACCGGCAAAGTTTCAAATAAAATCAAAACTGCTAAAAATTATTTGATAACTGAATTGAACTTTAACCCCCTCACACCCCGAGCCATTTTGAAATACACCTGTTAGTAAGGAACCAGAAATCGGGTTACTTTTAAGTAAGTCACTTTTTAGGAAAATGTTTTCTGAATCTGCTCCATTTTCAGTTTTTGATCAAACGTCTTAGAGTAAATTTTTATTCTTTCAAAAGTGAATTCAATAAATTGCGACGGTTAGGTTTTATTTTTGAAAGAAAACTTGTAGATTGAAGACTTAAAATTGCAGCAGGAAGTTACTTTTCAGAAAATTAAATTCCTTAGCTCTTCAATTTTTCTGTTCTGACGTCTCTCATTTTCTTGCAAATGATTTGCGTAGGTGACAAGGTCACGTTTTCCATGTCACTATTCTACAGGGTTAATAAAGTCAAATGAAAATTTAAATAATATTTAGTTTAATAATACTTAACTTTTCGTGTAATAAGCGCTCAAACCTGCATTTAGATAGGCAATGAAGTTAAGGGGGTAGCAGCGATGTGGCAAGATTGGTACATTTTTTCGGAGTGATTTATGAAAGAAAAAAATTTGACAATTTTATTTTTTATTTTTTATCTTCAATAAAAGTGTTCATCTATGCAAACGTTTATATTTAATTTCTCAATATACTTAAAGTATCTGTGAAAACATCAAAACCAGTTTTCATTACAACTCCATTTCAACTTGACCCGATGTAGGATTTTTTTAAAGGCGATATTTATAAATTTCAGACATTTTCGGGGTAATGCGCTTATTAGTGGGAGAATCATTATCCACATGAAAAATGTCTTAATATGAAAGTTTTTTTTCCATGAAAAATAGAGAAAAACAGCTTTTTACGAAAAAAATTGACCTTCAATTGAGTTATAATATAAAAAATGTCCTGACTTGAAAAATTAAAGAAGCCTATTACCACCGCAATTGTATATAGATTTTTGAAAAAAATAAAATTTATATAAATTGCGTGCCAAATGGCACAAACCGGTGTCACAAGCAAGTGTTGTTAATTCATCAGTAGTTCAGAACGATATTCGATTGACCCTTCCATCGGTTGAAATACGGAAATCGAAGAGATACAAGACAATAACACATGATTCGGCATGATTTTCAAGGAGAATTAAAAAAGCATTAATAAAAATTTTTGGACTTGATTTGCTAAAATTTTTCATGAACAAAAGACAAAATGAAACATTGTATGATTTTTTAAACAGCAGTCAGAAAATATGTAAACATGCATGAAAAAAGTTAAAGTGGCTATTTTCGTTTTTATTCACAGATTTCAGAAAAAAAACAAAGACAATTTTGGGTGAAAAATGCGTGAAATTTTAATAATATTTTGAATTTTTTGAAAATTTTACGGATTCAAAAATAGAAGTTCGATCTCAAATCTTTCCTTAAATAAATTTAAAAAATATTTTAACGAGCTGATACAAATTATTTTGGTTCAGCTTACGATAACAAGCACAAAAAAATAAACCAACTAATTATTTTCGTCAGTTATATTGACGCCAGTCTGCCACATCGCGGCTACCCCCTTATGAGGTAACCGACGGAGGCTCATATCTCGAACTCTACACATGCAACGAAGCTTATTTTTGCGGCATTCGGAATTTTGTTGTCGATTTCATTTCGAAAAATAAAATAAATTATTTCTGACGAAAAAATTTCAGAAATTTCGATTTTTCGAATTCGAAGTTTTTAAAACGCCGTTTTTAAAACGCCGTTTTCGGGTCATTTGAACTGCTGTATCAAAACCTTTGATTTTCTTGCATTGGGTAGCCAAGATTTTCAAATTGTATGAAAAATTAAAAAAAGTTTATTTCTCGAAAAATTCTTTCCTTAGATTCAGAAATTTGGGGTAACCGATGGAGGTCAATACTCGAGATCTTTAACATGGAAAATTATTAATTTTTGCGGCATTCGAAATTTTGTTGTCGATTTCATTTCGAAAAAAATGTGCTTATGTGGTCCAATAAGCACGCTGCATGCTTACTGTACCCAAATTAGTCTGAATGAAACAAATTTTCTTGGCCAATTTGGTACACTAAGCACGCAGCGTGCTAGTGTACCTAAATTGTTCAAAATGAAAATTATTTTTGTATTTGACCAATCAAACTTCAATAAAGTTGAGAAAATTTGCACAGGTCATCAGGTGCTAGCTCCAATCAGACTTCGCGTTAAGTTCAAGATCGGAAGAACCAAAATTAATTTTATCGTCTTGGAACTAATTCCATGAGGAACTGTGATTTCGCTTATAAAACAAGAACTTTAGAATTAATTTTTGTTAAAAAGAGGGGTCTTGGTGTTGGATTACATCAAGTCCTTGAGTATTAGATAAAGCCCTTGAAAAAACCTATTATCGATGTTTGCTTACATATTTAATATATTTTCCTATGTACATCCTCTCTTGAGATAATTTTCCATCCCCTAAAACTGCCAGAAACAAGCAAAAAAGTAAAATCAGATGCTTGTTTACTTACTTCCCTCTCAGTTAGATTGGTCTGCCTTCGATGTATTTTTTTGGCAATCAATTATCTAAAAACGTTTTCTATTTAGACGAATTTGGGTACACTGAACACGCACCGTGCTTATTGTCCCAAATTGGCCTAGATAAATTGATTTATTCACACCAATTGGGTACAGAAAGCGCGCAACCGTGCTTATTGTACCTATTTGACTCACCGTATACTGTGTACCACAAATCAAATACAGCCAGCATTTTGGAATAATTTTCTGTGAATAAACTTTTGATCGAAATTTGTCTGTTTTCAATCTAGAATCCTCAAAATAAAACGAAAAAAATTTCAGCTTGTTATTTTTTATACGTCGAAAATCATAAAAATCGAGCCAGTCTATGGGAAATAAAAAATGCACGTTTCGAAATTTTTTTTCTTCTGCAATTTTGCGTTTCTGGGCTTTTATAAACATACCCAGAAGTTTAAAAAATCACGTCCAAAAACTTTTAGAGACGAATTGACCCCCCCCTTAAAACTTGTACGAGATAGAAGTTTGTATCAGGTAGTCTAACTGAGTTGGGTGTTTATCAGTGAGAGCAAGGACTGTATTTAAAGCAACAATAACGTTATCAAACGTGTCATAAATCAAATCAAAATAAACGTTGGGCCCGGACTTTTAATCGGATTTGTTGCACCTCTGGGTCTCCGGTCATTCGTGGTGAATCTCTGGTATCGACCACGCTCGGGTTTTAACTTTTGCTAATCTGTCATTTGAAGTTGTAAAAAGTCAAGCATTTTATATTTGAAAATTCTTACCAAAATCAGTGGTTTTTCGAAAATTGACTTATTTTAAGCCCGGAATTATGGGCAATAGCTAAATTTAATACAGTCGTATTGCTTTCGAACACACTTGTCAACACTTTTCAGAGGCAATAGTTTATTATTAATATTGAGCTTTTCTGAAAAAGTACCACGAATATAGTTGGCCAAGATTACTCAGTTCAAAAATTTTCCATCACAAATAATGAACACTTTCGGTTGACTTAAAAATTTAAATCAGTGTAGTAAATGAAATAATTGTGGTTTCCGTAGAAATCAAATGCAACAGCAATGAGTGATTTGACGGTCACAAAATCGACTTCTTGGCAAGAAACAGA
The DNA here is from genome assembly GCA_004367855.1 of Oikopleura vanhoeffeni. NCBI lineage: Eukaryota > Metazoa > Chordata > Appendicularia > Copelata > Oikopleuridae > Oikopleura > Oikopleura vanhoeffeni. Next base: position 34,226 of record SCLH01001498.1, on the reverse strand, counting down.
ACCCCTTGAACTAAAACTTTAGCATCACAACTTCACGAGCTTACAGTAATTATACCATTTACAAGCCTGAAAGGTACTCTGCAGACAGGCAAACAAACTTCATTTATGGAGGATTGAGGGTCTTTAAATCTAATATTTGTATTTTAAGGCCTATATACGTTTTTTGTCTCGAAACAGCAAGGACGTACTTTTTCGCGAAATAATAAAATAAATTTTCAAAGATAAAAAATTTCAAGAGCAATAAAGTGAAAAACAAAACGGGAACACCTAAAGGGAAGAGAAAAAATAGGGGAATTTTTTGGCACAAGTCTGCAAATCAGAGGACAAAATTTGGAAAACTTAAGCAAAAATTGGAATAAAATTGGATAAATCTGGATTCGAAAGGTAGTAAAATAACCAAAATAAAAAAAAAAACAAGAAAATTGGACTGAAGAAATAAGTATTTAATAAATTGGACAATCTGGAAAATATCTTTGGTCAATCGGACAAAAACGTATAAAACACCTAAACTTTCGTAAAAAACAGTAAAATGGGTGGAAAGTGCTGCCAAAATTAAAAACAAAAAAACCGGTAAAAGGTAAAGACTGAGCAAAAAATGGACGGAACAATGGACAAAATAATGGAAAACAAAGTGGCTAAAAGAAAAATATATCCCTCAAAAATCTTAGCACATAGTAAGCATTTAGTCGAAGATATAAGAACACTTGATTCCGAAAGACCAGCAGAAAAAATGTCAATAATCATACCGCAACACAGGAGATTTCCCCTAAACCAACAACCAAGACTAATGGGTATCGACATGACAACAGGTAGAATTTCTGCCAAAGAAATGATAATAAAATCTACAAAGACAACAATATGGAAATTTTATCCTGATGAAAGAGACGCCCCCACAGCTGAAAGGGCTGCTGAACAAGTAGTAAGTGTAACTGGAAGGTATAACACTTGGACGGTACTTTTGGAAATACCGGTAGGTCATAAACGTGACCAATTTTGGGCAGATATCGACGATTCTGGATTAAAAATGGAATATTATCATTGTAGGGATTTTAATTATACAGCATTTACTATAGGTTGTTGTACATTGAGAGCTTACCTTTATATAGTCAGAAAATGGAGACAAGCCATACATCCTCGAGATAATATGTATGATTTCAAGGAATGTGAATTAATCGTAAGCTCTTTAATAATAAGAAAAGTTCGTAATTTGGACACTGGAAAAATGGAACAAATAATCGAACAAAACCCATATTTATGCTTCAATATGTTTTTTGATTATATGGATAACTGGGCATATCATTTAAATGAGCTATCAGCTGAGCGATTTAAAGCACGTATAATCGACCCAAATCTACCACAAGAAAATTTTGATGAAACGCCAAATTTTAACGACCCAAGACTTCAAATGGAAAATGGTTACACTGGAACTAAAGAACACAGAGTGCTATGGTTACACAGATGGAAAGAATTTGATACAGAATATTTGGCTGGAAAATTTGAAAAGATACACGGATATGACCAATCGTCAATTAGACCTAACGTCCGGCAATTCGTAAAACACATGGAATATCTGGCTAAAAACGGCATTTCAGAACAAAACGAAGAAATAACTGAAATGCGTCATAATAAATTAAATGCAGCTGAGATTGACATGAATAATTTGTTACAAAATCGAGCTAATTACAAACCAAATGAGGACAAGCGACAATCTGGTCAAGCTGGAGAAAACGAAAAAGAAATTGATGAAATTTCTACGTTTAGTCACTCACAAATTGGCAGATCACAAATTAGCCAAACAAGAACGTCAAAGCCAAGAACAATTAAAAAAATAACTAACCTGAATCATACAATAAATAATTATGGTGGCGATGAAGGCTTGGTGGTAAAAAATAAGGATGATGTGACTGGATTTGATATTTGTAATTATTCTGTTAGTGAAACAACACTACCATACAAACCTACAAAAAAGGAAGATTTGCACAGTACAAAATTGACAACGGACCACAATATGACAGGTGATGAAAACTCTTTCAAACAACCTACACCTAGGAAAAAACTAATAGTAAAAAAACGTAACCCAACAAGAATGAGCTCTCAAAAAATTACCAAAAACATAAACTTAAATAGTAACCTCAGTGAACACCAAGGGGGATCAGACTCAGACAGTACGGCAAAAAGTGTGAGGAGACTAACTAGGAGAACATCAAAAAAAGGATTTGGTGGAACAAGTGGTAAAAAAATGGAAAATAATATGGAAAAAAACGAAAATCAAATTGGTATACAGAGCAGGAAACCAGAAATAATTTACGTAGCATCAGTAGAAAACTCTGCCGAAAATTCTGATGACACAAATTTACCGAATGAAGAGATAAGACAAAATAAGGAGACGGGCACTGAGACGCCTGATATAATGGACACAGACGAAAGAAAAGAAGAAACCGGGAAAGGCATAAAAAATGGATGGAAAATGATAAAAACAATGATATCGACCAAACGAAACAATTCAGCTTTAAGCATATCACCAGCTAATTCAATAGAACATAAATTAAATGGTGAAAACTTACTAAAAAAATATAAAGAAAATACCACGGAAAAAAACGCAGAAAAAAAACTGGAACATGAATTGCTTGGTGAAAATAACTCTGGAGAAATATTGGATGGTACCCCTGAAATAAAAAAATTAGAAATTCAACTAAACTACCAGAATACAAAAAATGACGATACAAAATGAGGAACAGGTAGCCGTCCAATGTACAAAAAACCCATACCAAAAAGGACCAAAATAGGCAAAAACCAAAACGACAATAAAAAAACAAAAAAATTTAAAAAAACGGAAAAACTAATTCGTCCCAAAAATCATCAAACAAATATTACAAATAAAATACGAAAAATAAATCGTGTATACAAAAAAATACTTCTTAATCTTAGAACTAAGATTAGAAAGTACAATAGTAAAACAATGGAATACATATTTTACTATTTAAACAAAGTCTCATGCAAAAACCAAACAAAATTAATAAATAGACAAGTGGAACCGAAAGGAAACCAATTTACAATAATGGAAACTTTGGAAATATTTGGAAACTTATTGGAAACGCTGGCCACAATCCAAAGCAGAAAAACTGTTAAAATTTGGGATGAAAACCAGACAGAAAATGAGTATCAAAAATATAAAATTTCACCAGTATCAGAAAATGATTTGGAATTATATCTGGAAATAGAATTGGACATAGTGAAACGCATGGAAATTTTGGAAAAACAATATAAATGTGAATTAGAAAAAAACGACGAAAAACACCAAAAAAATACAAAAAATATAAAAAAACCGGAATTTAGTAAAAATTCCAAGCAAAAAAATTGTGAAAAAAAAGCCGTGAAAAAACAAAAAAAAATGCATGAGCAAAAAACAATGGAAAATGTGGACAAGATGTGTGGACAAAATGAGTGGACAAAATGTGTGGACAAAATGAGTGGACAAAATGGAAACATAGAAGATTTGATGGAAAAAGCACGCATGATGGACAACAATGTGAATGATGGAATCTGGAGTGAAAATGAGAGTACAATATCCACACAAAATATCAGCATCACAATAAATACACAGAATAATAATGAACCTATGGTAAAAACAAAACCGACAGATGAAAAAATAAAATGGTACAATAATATAGAAGTTGATAAAAATCAATTTATTGACGAAAATAGCCTTAATATTGAAATACCAAAATCACCCGGCCAGATAACCAGCAATACAATAATAACCACTACACAAAATATTGTCACAATCAACCTCCCAAGGTCCCATATGATATCAAACAACAACAACAAAATAATAGACCTGGTCACACAATTCCCAGACGTCAAGATTTTTGCTATAACAGAAATGTTATTTGACCCAGAAATACGACCCCAAAATATACCAAGTGACTACAATATACACTACAATACCTCAAGAGGAAAAGTTTCATCAGCAATAATGGTACATCATTCTATAGTTAAACATTGTAAAATTGAAAAATTTATGGACTTGGCTGTAAAAATGAAATTACAATGTGGAAATACAAAAAAAGACTTCATGGAAATAATAGTCATGTACAGATCCCCGACAAATGAAATTACAAATCATTTAGCAAAACAACATGGGATGACGTACGCAAAATACGTAGAAAAACTACATAAAATCTTAGAAATAGCGGTAAAAAGCAAAAAAACGCTACTGGTTGGAGATATAAATTGGACAATAAATGGAATTGAAGAAGATAAAATAAGGTATGGTGAGAAAGAAGCTAACAAGATTTATGCAAATTCAAGTGCATTTAATCATTGGCTGGATACACCTTCGTATATAACACACGCAGGAAATGGCAGTTATCTGGATGTTATCATTACAACCAATGACATACAACTCAAAGGCATAGAAATTTATGAAACTTTCGAAACTCTGAATTTGTCAGATCACAAAATAGCCAAAATAATGATTAAATGGAATCAAAATAAAGAAAAAATAGAATACAAACTTGTTAAAAAAAAATTGTATAAAAATGTTTCGGAAATCGACCAAAAACAAATAAAAAAATTCAATCAAATTAACAATATACAAACGGAGCCAAAACAATTTTGGACAGAAACATACAAAAACCTGGAAATTGAGCAAGAATCACAAATCATTGAAGTAATGGATAATCTGGAAAATAAAAACTGGATGGTATCATCGGTCAAAAATGCATACGACCTTTTTGTAGAACTGGCCAAAAAAGTAACAAATCATAAAAAAATAATGGTGAGAAAAGGGAAAAAAGGCATAAAAAAAACCCTAGAAGTATGCAAAATTATAACCGAGAAACATAACAGTTATAATAATTACAGACAAAATGGTTACAATAACCTACAAATAAAAAATTTTGAAGACACCAAAAACATTGAAAAAAAACTGAAAAACGCAGTTAGAAAGTCTATTAGAGAACACTGGGCGAATACAATGAGCAATAGGGATATCTGTGATAAAATGGAGTGGAATTTTTTGGACAAATACAACAATGTCAAAAATAGTATACCCAAATCACTAGAACCAGACGACCTTGCCAGACACTTTTTGAGATTAAGTTATGAGTATACTCCGAAAAATATAAATATACAAGAAATAGTTTTAAGCCCGGATTCTGCAGAAAAAATAACATTCAAATTGCCCATAAAACCAAATGGCAATTGCCCATTGACATCTCTAGAAAGAATGTACAGGAGGTCGAAAAATTCTAAATTTAGCTCTAGCTGGGACGGAATAACGCTCAATTTATTGCTTTTAATGAGCCCGCTACATTGGACGATGTTGGCCAGATTGGTAACTACTTTGATGGAGAATGGCAAATACATGGAGAACTTCCGAGAAGTAAAATGTATTCCGCTGTACAAAAAAAACGACGCCAATTCTGCAAAAAACTATCGGCCTTTGAGCATTTGCAGTTCGATCGTCAATATTATAGAAAAGGTAGTCTCAACGCAAACATGTTATTTTGTTGAAAAAAAAGGGAGCTTACACAGGGACATGATTGGATTCAGATTTGGACACAATGTGGGAATGCTGACAAATTTGGTTAGAAAAAATTTATTTGATGATTCGCATAAATTTGGAATAATAATATTAACTGACTTATCCAATGCATATGGAAGTACCGATATGCCGTTAATTATAACAAAAATGGCGAAATTTTTCAACAAACGTGAATTAGGACTAATCCGAAGTTTTTTGATACAACCCACAGTAACAGTTCAAATAGGAGAAAAAAAATCTCAGTCATTTGATGGAGCCAACAGAGGTTATGGTCAAGGATCCTGCCTAAGCTGCATTTTGTTTATTCTGCTGATGATTGAGTCACATAACCTGACGGATGGTTCCCGTAATTACAGTTATGCAGATGATAATCAAATTGTGACAGTTGGAGATGTTTGGGAGAATGTATTGGAAGAAAGTAGAAAAGCAGCGCAAGCATTCGCTGACATGTGTGGGACCCTAAATATTTCTGTCAACTACACAAAATCATTTGTGAATATTATTAGATTATCAAAAACAAATATTCCGAAAAAAATTGAAATTAAAATGGATGGTAAAATACTGGAAATAAAAAAAGACATGAATATTTTAGGGGTTAGAATGGATAACAATATGAATTTTCTACCACACGTAAAACATCTTAACCAATCAATGAGATTATACAATAGCAAGATATCTGGGATTGCAATGTACATCTCAACAAACGCAGTTTCTACAGCCACTAAATCATACATGTATGGGAAAATGTCGCATGGGCTAGCATATATGCCAATTTTCAAAAACTACGAATACAAACTATGGCAGACACAAATAAATAAAGTATTACATTATAAATTTACAAATAAAAGTGAAAGAAAAATATTAGGAAAATATAAAATTATGAGCCAAGATGTACTTTGCAAACGAGCTAAAATTTTATCAGCAATCAATTGGCACCGCAATACACAAATCCAAAGACTTAATAGTATACTATTAACAGCATATCCGCCATGGGAGCTAATGGATGTTTTGGAATGCATATATCACCCAACAAATGAAAGACTAGTCAAAAATATTAGCTTTTTCAGAAATAAAAGACGTAACAAAATAGAAACTAAAAAAACCAAAACTGTAATGCCTATGGCCTGGTCTATGGAATTCAACAGATTACCGAAAAAGATTTGTATTCTGATAGGCACCAAAAATTTTTCAAAAAAGGCCAAAAATTACTATTACAATAGATGCCAACACTCAGAAAATGAAATAAAATATTGTCGCTACTGTGACAAATCAACCAATGTATACCAAAACGACCAGATGGTTACCAATTATAATCGTGAAACAATGATAAGCCAAAATAATAATCAAGATCCAGACCAAAATGCCAACCCAAATACAGACCAAAACACAAGCCAAAATGCGAGCCAAGCACAAAATGCAAATATTACGAATAGAATAAATAATATTGGTGCTGGTATAGTAGATGGGAATGTACCATCATTTTTGGAAAAAGTGGATGCTGTCCCAGACATATATTATGTTCGGAACAACGAAAAATGGGTTAAAAAACAAATAGAAATGATCAAAAGTACAAGGAAAAGAATGAATGCACTCAAAATGCTGAGAAAGTAAAACATTCATATTATTTAATGTAAAAACCGTTGATGTAACGCCAAAAACAAAAATGATTAAAACAATGTTTAAACATTCAAAAATAAAAACATTTACATGATGGATAATAAAGCGAACTGAAAAGTGAAGGATATGCAATTAAAAGACAACAATGTATAAAAACAAGATTGAGTTGGTCAAAAGCTTGGATAAACTGGGCTTTTTTGGGTTTTATTTTTATCTTTGTTTTGGTAATTTGGATACAAATAATATGAACAAGAACAATTGTAAATGTTATGCATCTAGAATCAAATGCCAAGAAGTAGGGGTAGAATTAAAGATCGTATTGAAATAAAAATGAAAAAAAACATGAACTAGGACATAAAATAACTGTGAAATTTAGAAAACCAAAAAAAAACGATAAACCCAAACTATAATGATAAAATGAAAAATACTATAACTACCTAGGGGGAATGACCGTCATGTTTTTCTTTTTCTTGTTTTTACTGTCTTTTGATATTAAAAACAGGAAAATTATATAAATGATAAAAATGATGGGTAATCTAAAAACTAAAATTAACCCCAGTAAAACATGAAATATAAAAATGCGATAATATGGAACAGCCTAGAAGAAAAATTAAAGCTCCCCTTTTTTTTTATGATTCAATCAGGAAAAATGAAAAAAATCATGAAAAACCTAAAGCAAAAAAAACATTGTGTACACAAAAGCTGTAAAGATGTACACAACGGACAAATAATTCTGATAGCTGTTTTTGGGACGGAAAGTTAAGATGGAAAAATTTGATAACTATCAGAAGTTGAAAAATATGGGCTGAGAATTTGGATTAGTGTACACAACATACAAATAATTCTGATACTTGTTTGTTTCTGGATGGAAAAGATTGGATGGAAAATCTGGATGGAATCTGGTGTACACAATAAAAAAAACCAAATCACCATTCTCATGGAGAATTAAAATGTGAAAAATGAGGTATCTCATTAAAAAAAAAACCCAATAAAAAATTGTCGTACACAGAAACTAGAAAAAGTGTACACAGTTAAAAATCTTGCTTCCGTTTCTTGCAGACATTTAGGCGTTTACTGGCCATTGACTTGGATTTCCGTCTGGATGGAGTGCGTGCTTGGGAGGAACCCTCAGAACCAGCATCAGCCACAGCTGGACGGTCGAGTTGGGCAATCGAAGAACGTGGAACTTTAAATGGAAAATTTGGAGCGGAAAAACCAGATTGGACAACATCTTCGTCATCAGAAAGACAAATATTGTCTGGTGCAGGGAGATTAGACGCTAAAAAAAAAACAACAATGAAAATATGAAAAATTGAATCTGGCTAAAAAATTATGAGGGCAAATACACCAAAATTTATACCTCGTAAAGTAGACTGTAAAGCCTCAGATGATGCGGATTCCATACGAGTTCTACTCTCCAAATCCATAGTATCCACATGGTCACTCGCAGTCTTAACAATGTCTGTGGGAATACCAATATCTTCCAGAATTGGCATATTATCAGCATAATCACCACTAGTATCAACACCAAAATTCGCTTCAGAAACTGAGTTGGCAAAATGGTCTCGACTGGTGGATGGTAATAAATGGTGGGTATCAGAATCAGTGGAGAGCGACATCTGATTTAAAGTGCATTTCCGAAAAGTTTTGTTCTCCTTTACAAACTTTACGACTTCAAAAACATCAACCTAAGATGCAGAAATTAAAAAATTTAAAAGAATGAAGAAAGTGTACACAAAAATAAAAAAAAATGTACACAATCACAAATTATGCTGCAGACTTTCTACGAATCTGCCTTTTTTTAGCTGTTGATGGTATTGTGGACATAAAAAGGAAATTTAAAAAAAATGTGTAGAAAAATCCAGAAATTTAAAAAAAAGGGAAGTACACAAAAGCTAGAAAAGTGTAAACAGCTATATCTGAAAAAATTACCTCGTTATCACCGTATAATGAATGAAAAACAGTTGCAGCATCACCAGCCTCTTGTAATGCACTATCCGACATTATACCAAACAGATCACCACCAGAAACAAACGAATCCTCTCCATTACCCCCACCCTGACGATATAGATTGGCCGCCTCAACAAAACTGTCATTTAAACGATCTTCTGGCAGTGTATCGTTATGAGCCTCTAATACAGCAGCATCATCAGTTAATATATGCGAAGGGGTGTATAAATCGTTAACAACCAATTTTAAATCAATTGAGCTATAATCACACCCATAATCATACAAAGTCTGAAAATGGAAATGATATATCAAATCAAAATACACGATTTCACCAAAAAATTAGTGAAAGGGAAATTTCACTAAAATAATAAGCAACATTACCGAAAATATACTAACACTACTAATGGAGGGAATTAAATCCTGATTGACGATTTGCTCAAAAATTCCAGAAAAAACAGACCCAGCACATTTAACAATTTTTCCATCAGATGACACCAAAGGCTCGCCCTTCCAACTATTAAACAGATGATCAACAATATTACGGGTGGAGGACGTTTTGGCATTTGAGAGTTCGTGATAAGTATGTAAAACACGATTATCAGAAAGTAGACTTTCAGTAATGGCCATGTTGACTTTTGAATCGGATTTGGTTTTGGATATGGAATTTTGTAACTAAAAAAAATTCACGTGAATAAAAAAAAATCGTCAAAATATGGAGAAGTTCATTTCAATTGTAAATATGGATACAACAAAAGTGAAATCTGTTTAACGTACTATTTTGATGACGGAGCTGCAATAATTCACAAAATTCTCATAATCACCCTCAAAACGATGCATGGTTATCTGGAGATGCTGGGAGATTTCATCATGAGACAGTTCTTGGTCAAAACCAAGCAAAATATTGTCCAAAACATCGGAGTCTGGAACTTTCACAAAAGAAATTTTGGTTGGTAAAACGGTGTGGATATCATGGGCCTGATCTACCGAAGAATTCATCAATGACAAAAGAGCCTTTTCCCTCTCCATAAAACGATTAGGAATATCAATTAAACCTAAAAAAATAAAACATAACGACAAAGAGAAGAATTAAGAGTGAAAATTATAGCTTCTGCGAAACCAATGTAAAATTCTACCAAAAGTGTAAGAATTTGAAAATTGTTAATGTAACAATTACATAAACATTGGTGGAATCAAAAGTGGTAAAAATTACTCAAAAATTGAATAGAAAAAATGAAAAACTAACCACTGGATCCATTCTCAAAACCATTGGGCGGCAAAATAGATTCCATGGCAAAATCTATAATATTGGCAACAGATTCGGTAAAATTCAGAGCCAGAAAACACCAAAAAGGACGCTTGACAGTTGGATTGTGCTGAGTATGATATCGGTCATGAGAACGGTCAAGTTGTAATAAAATTGAGCATAAAGCTACCATATGAACAGCCAACAGATCCAAATCAGCTTTTGACCCTTTTGCCTAGAAAAATGTGACTTAGAAAATTAAAAACAATCGTACTCCGGTACATCTGTTTTTTTTTCCCCACCAAATATTACACTCAACTAGCTCCACTACACAAAAAAAAAATTACCAAGAATCCAGTTGAAAGAGGCAACAACTTCTCGGGAATAACAAATTTACGCCCAGGAGTTGAAATCAAATCAGATCGGGTCAACGGGAGCTCCAAAGTCTTACAATCAAATCCATATTTTTTGGCAATCGAAAAATCCTTAGAAGCCTAAAAATAAAAAATGTAAGAATGAGAAATATATCTTCAGAAAGTATATGGAAAATATCAAAAAATAGAAAAAAATAAAAAAATTTTTTTTTTTCGGATCATACCTGTCTGTGAGTCAGCTCTAGACTCTCCTTCAAACGATTTCGAGCGGAAGACACATTGAGCAAACACGTACGGAAAAGATTGTCATTTAAATTCCGGATATCGGCAGCAACTTGCTCATGAGACTGAAACCGCATGTTGGAGTTCATACGTGGAAATGGAACAGGTCTTGCTTGGGCAGGTCTTGCTTGGGTAGTACGAAATGACGTATTACCCAAGGAATTAACAGGTGGCGCCACCATCCGCTTTCCAAAATAAGTACCACCTACACCAGTCACACCACGTGGCTCAATAGAGGGCGCAGCGGAGTTGGGTCTAGTTGAACGCGTCAAATCAACAGACCGTACCGAATCGACAGATGGGAAAACATTTGGAACTCTGGAACGATAAGAGTCATTTTGATCGCGTTTCTTTTTCTTATGGGCCAAAGGATTTATCATAATTGAAAAGATAAAGTATAAAAATCGAAAAATCTAAAAAAATGAAAAATTACAAGAAAATGCTGAAATGAAAATTTTTTATTATTTACTTTTCACTGTCTTTATATCAATATTAAGGAGTTTATGGTGCTCAATATGATGTTGACAAAAAAAAGATGTGAAAAAAAGGGACTTGAGGAAGTTTTCCCTTTTATATGGAAAAGTGCCTACAAAATTGGATTTGTGATAAAAATATATGAATGGAAAAAATGAGCAAAAAACAGAAATAATTGGAGAAAGTAGATAAACATGGTTATCTAACTGGAACTGGAGTTGTATTGAATTTGACAGCCTGGCGCAACAATTGGTACTGGTGGATTATATCGGATGGATACTAAAAAAACTAATTTAAAAATAATAATATAATCACAAAATTATATAAATTAAAAATGTATAAAAATACACAAAATTGATACAAAGATAAATCAGACTTAAAAAATCTGTATCGACACTAAAAATCAATGTTAAATCAAAAAAGAGGCAAAAATACTACTAACTAATCAAATCATTTATACGCTCGGTACTGGAAGACTCCTCATTTTGAAAACAACCAATGTTTCCACCACCAGAAGCCTGATCAAATGTAGAGAAATTTGAAACAGTCCTAATATTTGCCATGGAAAAGGTGCATGTTTGAGTTGATGCCTCCTGAGTTTCGAGGTGACGAACACTGGACTCAAAGGGAAATATTGGATTCGAAATGGTAGCAATAGTACTTTCCAGCCGATCAATAATACTTTGAATTAGACTGTCCTCACCAGAAAACGAACTATAATGAGATGGCTGAACTCCAGCTAAAAACAATGGTCAAAAATAAAGCATCTTTTTTTCTATTTTAATATATATAAAAATAAAAAAATGACCTAAAAAATGGAAATTGTACAAATAGAGAACTCACAATGTGGCTCGTAGAGCTCGATGTCAGAATTGGATTCGAAAGTCGGATTGGCAGTTGGAGACAAATTGGTGTTTTGCAAAAAACTCGAAATACCATTGATAGTGGAACTACGACGTGGACGTGGTAAAATAACTGGACACTCCATACTATCATAGGATGGTAAATGATCCATCTTAAAATCTGGAAAAAATAAATAAAAATGTAAAAATTATTTAACATTATTATGTATTAAAATATATTCTGATGACACAAAAACAATATGACGGAAATGATCAGAAATATATTGTGTAAAAATTTGGTTTTATTTTGTTTACCGTATTGGACTGGTAAATGGTGTATACATAAAAAAATGAGTTTAAGAAAATACTTAAAAATTTGACTCAAAAGTCACAGGCAGAAAAACAAAAAAATGCCTTCATTTTCAAGGACTGGAAAGGAAATCGGGAACGCTAATAAAATTAAGGTCAGAATTTGCAGTAGACTTGCAGCAGATTCTTTGAATTGCACCACAAAATTTATGCATCAGCTCCATTACGTCTGGAATGGATGGAAAAACAATACCAGTTGGAACCAAAGATGCAGCCTCAAACCAAGCAATTAATGAAAATCCAAGCACAAGGGTTAATCTGTCCAAAGAGTTTATTTTTTGCTCCTTAAAAGATTTTTTTTTCTTCCTGGATAAAAAAAAAACTATTCCTCCTTTCAAATTTTGCTAAAAAATCAAAACACAACAAAATGGAAGGAAAAAGAACTCTGGCCTTTGAAAAATGGAAACGCCAGCGGGAATCAGGAAAATGATAGTTTCTGGAAAAACCTGGAGTGAATTACCGATTGAAAAAAGTAATTTTACGCCAAGTAAAACAGTACACCAATCCTAGAAAATGAATCAAAAAATAATCGCGAAAAATGGAATAACCAATCTAGAAAAACTGACCAGTTTGGTGTTAAAATCATGGAGATGATTGGTCGAGGGCTGGAATAAAATGGTGGTTAAATCAATAAAATCGGATAAAAAATCGATACAACATCTACCAGAAAACAAAGAACCCCATTTAAAATTAGCATCCCAGCCAACAGCCCATAAGGCAGCAGAAACTGAAGGAACTGGCAAATTTAAAAATGTATCAATTATGACGCACTCCACCATTTGCAATATAGACAAAGTAATACCACCAACTGCTGATTTTATAACTGGTGGCTTAAAAAATGGTAAAATGGTAAAAACAGTACCAATATCATGAAAAGGGGATGGAAAACCCGGTACCACAAACTTCAGTTTTATAGTGAAACAATCATTATATAAATTAGTTCCAATACGAACCAAATCATTCAAACCAGAAGCCAATACAGGATTCACAATTAACGACTGTGAACACTTATTCACACACAAGCGGCGATCTAATCACAGAAATTAAAAAAAAAACCTACTAACAAAAAAAATACATACTGAAAAGATGTACTTTGCTACCATCTGGATCACGGACAGGGTCAAAATGTCCATAACTACTTCTTGATTTTGGAGGAGGATATGACGGAGATTGTGGCGGAAAATTTCTAAAAGTGATGCTATGGTGTGGACTTCCAGTTGGTGATACACGTTGTGGTGAAGCAGAAGCAACTAATAAAAAATGGATAAAGTCAAAAATGGAAAAATTGGATAAAAAAAAGGGGATCAATAAAAATGATGATTTCCGCCTTTTGTTTCCCTTTAGGGCACCAAAATGATGAATTCAAAAAAAAAACCCCTGAAAATAAAAAGAAACCAAAAAAAGCGAATATAAAAATACCTTGTTTGAAATGTTCACGTTTAGTACCAGAACGCTTTTTGAAAGATCGAGATCGTCGGGACATATCTGAGGAGTGGAAAAGCTGGAAATATCTCTTAAAAATCGATATTGGTAAAAAAAAAAACTAGAAAAACTAAAAGATCAAAAAGTAAAAATGATAAAAAGCTCTATGTTTAGGAATGAGCCAAAACACACAAAAACGAATCCAAGACAGCTTCAAACAATAAAAAAATTGGGACAAAGATTTAAAAAACATCGGAAAAAAACCTGGACAAATCCAAAAATAACAACTGGTAAAAACATAATTTGAAAATTACCACACCGCGATTTAAAAAAAAAACACCACTAAAAAAATAAATAATCGAAACAAATGGAACAAATACTAAAATGTGTAGTATTGCCAATTAAGATATATAAAAGTGGACGATATATTTGTATAAATGTATTTTATTTTTAATAAATTGGAATGGACATTGAAATGTGGAAAGGAAAAAACAATAGAAAAAAACATTGGAAAAAGGCGGTGAAATTAAATGAAGAAGTTTCATACGATAAACAGAAAATAGAAAGAAAAATTATTTTTTCAAAAAAACAGCACATTGGCAGTTGGGTGCGCCGCAAGATTGCAAAATCTCTAAATCATAAGGCTCCCCAGTATATCGCCAGTCCATTAGCCAGTCCAGAGCGTCAGTTTCAGCAAGACTCAGAGGGGGCCCAGATGAGCTACACGCCAATTTATGCCAATACTTATGCGCATAAAAACTTTGAAACTCTTTACTTAGCAAAATGGAAGACAAGTAATTAGCGCATAGGCATAACATATAAAAATTGGACATAACAGCTCGCTTATAAAGAAATTTATAATGACCACCGGGGGCGACTGTGAGAGTTGGCGAGTTGGAGGTTGGAGCTGGAACCTGGATCGATTTTAACACGCTATGAAAAAGGAAAAATTAAAAAATGAAGATTGTAATAATGGAAAGTTAAAATGGAAAAAAACGGAGTACCTTATTTTATTTTGTTTTTTAAATTCTTGCACAAAAAAAAGAAAAACAAAGAAGAAAAAAAAAGGGTGCTCCATCATTGGAAAAATAGTGTGAATTACTAACCGAACACCAGGAAAAATACCAGGCCAGCGGACAACAGGTCCATTTGGTTCATTCGAATGACCCACAAAACCATTGAGTAAAGCACACAATGTACTACCAATGGACAAAATTCCATGATAGGCCCCATCTGGTTTCAATCCACCCAAACCAAGGCTAAATCTTACAAACTCCTCTCTAGCCAGAATAGAAAGTGAGCGGAATTGCAAAGTACGCGCGTCCAATACAGCTGAAAAATAAAAACAAAATTATAAAAATTGAAAAATCAAAATCAAAAAATATTATTGAAAAAAAATCAAAAACTACCCACATAATATTTCATGAATCATGGTTGCCGGAGTCGAGCCTTTGAGAAATTTTATTTTTCTCATAAATGGTGCTGAAAGAAAGTCTCCAGATCATGCACATCACATTATTATAATAGTATAACTATTCAGAGAATGGATGATTTACAAGTTAAAAGTCACAAAATGAACGAAAAACCAAAAAAAACTATGTTGGAAAGCGTTTTTGAGAAAAGTTTATGTGGAAAACTATATTGGAAAAATAAATGATACAAATTAATGTACCTTAAAAAACACAAATAATCCAATCGTGACTCCCCATTTCGCTCTCCTGGAAATAATACTTTATAAAATGTAACAAAAATAGAGCTTTTACTACGCTCAATACAAAAAAAAAAGTTCGTTTTAAGAGTCTAAAAACAGGAGACGATTAAACATATAATAATGGAGAATACGTGTGGAAAATGTGTGTGGAAAATGGTAAATAAAAAGATAATATACTAACAATTATCAGTTGAAGTAGAGGAAACTTTATAATGCTCGGTGATGACTGATAAAATTGAAAGAATGTCACCACCGAAAGAGGTCGAATAATATCCATATTCAAAACCACTGGAAAAACCATTATGAATATCCAATATGGCAGCTGGTGAATCTATACGCTGCATAAAACATAATCTGACCATATCCAACGGACTAAGGATACTGCAGGACATATTTATACCAAATTTGCGGAGGAAAGATAGGTCAAGTTTAAAAAATGTATCTAAACAATTGGGACTAGAAAACCTATTTAAACCTCCGTAAAAAGAATAGGTAGTAAAACGGCCGACAGCACCCCCTTTAACATTCTCACAATAAGTCAAAGTATTGAAAGATGGAGCTGAAACACCGGGATTGGCAGATTTGTGTGTAGACAGCTTCACAATGGTGGTGGTCGAGGCGGTGCAAAGGGAGAAAATTACTTTATTAAAAATCTTGACCAACTGCTCCACACCATCCAGTTTTAATTCAGGGGAAACATCACTGGAACGAATGACTCGTAATAAGATGGAATAGCTCTCAGAATCGCGCCAAAATGAGGTTTTTGTGACCACTTTATCAAAAACCATAACACCGGAATATATATGACCTGGAAACAAAAATTACAGGCGGGAAGTCAGGACAAAGAAATGAATCGTCTAATCATTTTTTTTCTGAGTGCTGTTTTTAATTAGAAAATTACATCCACCGGAAGTTTGCCAGTCAAAAACAAAAAATGAGACCAAAATATGAAGAAAAAACAATTAGACCCCCTTGATTGTTATCACTATGACTTAAAAATCATAGAAAAATGGAAGGGAATGCAATAGTTTACTTGGATAAAAAATGGGGACAAAATGAATGGACAAAATGGGTGGACAAAACACTAATCCCGATCCCATCCAAAAACATTTTTTTTTTTCCCCATTCGTTTTTTTTTTTTAAAAAAAATGGACCGGTCCGATCAAAATCCGATCGGAAGGATATTTGTTTGAGGCGACCGATCCGATCCAAATCCGACCACAAAGTTCAGAAAGTGGCTGAACAAATTTTGCGAGAATTTCTGCAGCAGTTTTGACCTAAATATGCGTATCGACATGCTGAGAATGCCCAAAAAACGAATAACACGCCTACGTTTTTCTACAAATTCGTAACCTTTTGCCTTACACGCATACGCGTTTTTGTCAGTCGCATTCGCTTAAGTCTGGACTTAATAATATATTACTATTATAAGCAAAAAAATGAGGACAAGATATTTGGGCAAAATGAGTGGACAAAATGTGTGGACAAAATGAGTGGACGGAATTTCATCGTAATCTTCGACAAAAATGGAAAAGTGGAATTTTGGATGGACAAAATGAGGGGACAAAATCCTAAACCCGATCCAATCCAAAAACATTTTTTTTTTTTTTTTTTTCTCTCTATTTTTTGAGTGGACCGATCCGATCAAAATCCGATCAGAAGAGAATGTTGTTTGAGGAGACCGATCCGATCAAAATCCGACCACAAAAGTTCAAAAAAANTGATTCGGCATGATTTTTCAAGGAGAATTTAAAAAAGCATTAATAAAAATTTTTGGACTTGATTTGCTAAAATTTTTCATAATATTTCTAAAAAATCGACAAAAAATGACAAATGAACATGTTATGATTTTTTAAACAGCAGTCAGAAAATATGTTAACATGCATGAAAAAAGTTAAAGTGGCTATTTTTTTCGTTTTTATTCACAGATTTCAGAAAAAAAACAAAGACAATTTTGGGTGAAAAATGCGTGAAATTTTAATAATATTTTGAATTTTTTTGAAAATTTTACGGATTCAAAAATAGAAGTTCGATCTCAAATCTTTCCTTAAATAAATTTAAAAAATATTTTAACGAGCTGATACACATTTATTTTGGTTCAGTTTACGATAACAAGCACAAAAAATAAAACAACTAATTATTTTCGTCAGTTATATTGACGCCAGTCTGCCACATCGCGGCTACCCCCTTTAGGAGGTAACCGACGGAGGTCTATATCTCGAACTCTACACATGCAACGAAGCTTATTTTTTCGGCATTCGGAATTTTGTTGTCGATTGCATTTCAGAAAAATAAAAATAAATTATTTCTGACGAAAAAAATTTCAGAAATTTCGAATTTTTCGAAATTTCGAAGTTTTTAAAACGCCGTTTTTAAAACGCCGTTTTTCGGTGTCATTTTTGAACTGCTGTGTCAAAACCTTTGATTTTCTTGCATTGGGTGGCCAAGATTTCAAATTGTATGAAAAATTAAAAAAAGTTTATTTCTCGAAAAATTCTTTCCTTAGATTCAGAAATTTGGGGTAACCGATGGAGGTCAATATCTGGAGATCTTAACATGGAAAATTATTAATTTTTGCGGCATTCGAAAATTTGTTGTCGATTTCATTCTCGAAAAAAAATGTGCTTAGGTGGGTCCAATAAGCACGCTGCATGCTTACTGTACCCAAATTAGTCTGAATGAAACAAATTTTCTTGGCCAATTTTGGTACACTAAGCACGCAGCGTGCTAAGTGTACCTAAATTGGTCAAAATGAAAATTATTTTGTATTTGACCAATCAAACTTCATTAAAGTTGAGATAATTTGCACAGGTCATCAGGTGCTAAGCTCCAATCAGACTTCCGTTAAGTTCAAGATCGGAAGAACCAAAATTAATTTTTATCGTCTTGGAACTAATTCCATGAGGAACTGTGATTTCGCTTATCAAAACAAGAACTTTTAGAATTAAATTTTTGTTAAAAAGAGGGGTCTTGGTGTTGGATTACCATCAAGTCCTTGAGTATTGGATAAAGCCCTTGAAAAAACCTATTATCGATGTTTTGCTTACATTTGAATATATTTTTCCTATGTACATCCCCTCTTGAGATAATTTTCCATCCCCTAAAACTGCCAGAAACAAGCAAAAAAGTAAAATCAGATGCTTTGTTAACTTACTTCCCTCTTCAGTTAGATTGGTCTGCCTTCGATGTATTTTTTTTATGGCAATTCAATTATCTAAAAACGTTTTCTATTTAGACGAATTTGGGTACACTGAACACGCACCGTGCTTATTGTTCCCAAATTGGCCTAGATAAATTGATTTATTCACACCAATTTGGGTACAGAAAGCTCGCACCGTGCTTATTGTACCTATTTGACTCACCGTATACTGTGTACCACAAATCAAATACAGCCAGCATTTTGGAATAATTTTCTGTGAATAAACTTTTGATCGAAATTTGGTCTGTTTTCAATCTAGAATCCTCAAATATAAACGAAAAAAATTTCAGCTTGTACTTTTTTTATACGTCGAAAATCATAAAAATCCGAGCCAGTCTATGGGAAAATAAAAAAATGCACGTTTCGAAATTTTTTCTTCTGCAATTTTGCGTTTTTGGGCTTTTATAAACATACCCAGAAGTTTAAAAAAATCACGTCTTAAAACTTTTTAGAGACGAATTGACCCCCCCTTAAAACTTGTACGAGTTAAGAAGTTTGTATCAGGTAGTCTAACTGAGTTGGGTGTTTATCACTGAGAGCAAGGACTGTATTTAAAGCAACAATAACGTTAATCAAACGTGTCATAAATCAAATCAAAATAAACGTTGGGCCCGGACTTTTAATCGGATTTGTTGCACCTCTGGGTCTCCGGTCATTCGTGGTGAATCTCTGGTATCGACCACGCTCGGGTTTTAACTTTTGCTAATCTGTCATTTGAAGTTGTAAAAAGTCAAGCATTTTTAATTTGAAAATTCTTACCAAAATCAGTGGTTTTTCGAAAATTGACTTATTTTAAGCCAGGAATTATGGGCAATAGCTACATTTAATACAGTCGTATTGCTTTCGAACACACTTGTCAACACTTTTCCAGAGGCAATAGTTTATTTATTAATATTGAGCTTTTCTGAAAAAAGTAACCACGAATATATTTGGCCAAGATTACTCAGTTCAAAAAATTTTCCATCCAAATAAATGAACACTTTCGGTTGACTTAAAAATTTAAATCAGTGTAGTAAATGAAAATAATTGTGGTTTCCGTAGAAATCAAATGCAACAGCAATGATGGATTTGACGGTCACAAAATCCGACTTCTTGGCAAGAAACAGAACCCCCTTGAACTAAGAACTTTAGCATCACAAACTTCACGAGCTTACAGTAATTATACCAATTACAAGCCTGAAAGGTACTCTGCAGACAAGGCAAACAAACTTCATTTATGGAGGTTTGAGGGTCTTTAAATCTGATATTTGTATTTTTTAAGGCCTATAACTTTTTCATGGCACATGATAGAAACATTCAACTTACATACTGCGGAAGCTTATAACCTCGACCGTTCAGAAACCTTTGTGTGACATTGTTATCTGCAATAACCAACCGGTTAACCAACATCAACCAAACTACTGTTTTATAATTCTGACTCATGTAGCGGGATCAGTTCAAATTTAGCCGCGCAACTATTGACTCATTTTTCCAAAAAACAAATTCTAGTGCGAATACTGTTTTTTTGTTTTCTTCGGGGTAAAGCGGTAAATGTCAGGCTTCCAAAAAGGAATGTTCCCCACGTTTTGTTTTTCCCTCTTCCAATAGAAACAGTCTCAGTGGAATGTCTTCATCCAGAGATGTGGATGATTTGCAAGTTGATGCGTTAAAATTCGGACCATTAGTCATTTTCGTTATTTAATAACTCTGTCTGGGCGGAGTTCAAAACAAATTACAAAACCGTGCTTGAAGGAAGCTTAGAAGTTTCTATAATCTAGGAATTTTCCGTTTTCTAATCTTCGTACCCCTAGCAGGGCTGGCCAAAACCAACCAATTTTGTAGGCTTTAGCTTGGCTTGGTCATGTCAAAAATTTGATCAAGCCAAGCCAAAGTCAAGCCAAGCTAAAAAATCAAGCCAGCTGTGGCCAGGCCTGCCCCTACTTCAAATCGTGGTTGATAAACTGCACGTGTTGAAAATTACTGCATACTTGTTAGATACTGGTTATTTACGATAGTTTCACAGCAAAGCATTTAACATACAGAAAATAATTTAAACTTGAAATTATTGCTGTTTTTCCATATTTTTGATCATAAAAGAACTTTTGTAAATATATTAAAATCATAAATATTTTACGACGTTTCGGATTTTTATTCCATCTTAAAGTATGATAATTCTACAGTAAAAAAACTTTTATTTGAACTGGAGCAAATATAGAATAATATTAAATCATATTAATATATGATAAGTTGAGAAACGGATTTCGGTCTTNCTTATCGACAAAAGCTTACCAGCAAAAGTTTTGTATACTAATTATACAGGTTATGTTAAAATTTGGGTTTATGTCAAAATAAAACCTGGAAGGAGATAGATTTTCCGTTTTGGCTTAGGTGGCTCTTGTGCCGCTTATGTGTGAAGGAGTGTGGTCATACAAAAAAGTTTTGGCAAATTTTTTTCGCAAGTTGAAGGCTAGTTCTACAAACTAGGTAATCTGAATTATATCCTCAAGGCCCTGTTCAGCTAAAATTTTATCGAGAATATGTAAAATTAGGAACCACCATACCCTTAAAGTCTTTGTAAATATGTTCGTAATTTTGGGCCGGAAAACAAGAGAAATACGGCTTGAAGAAAAATTAAATCATCTAGGTTTTAATTTGACGCAAAAGAGACTGAATTTGATGTATACAAAACCTCAGAATTGTATTTGATTTCAGCAGCGCAGATAAGTGGAGTGTGGCGATATTGTATAGAATATACAGTATAGTGACTATACTATAGTCTACACTTTTTAGCAGGCTTGTAAAAAGGACCGATTTTGCGTGAGTTTTGTTCCCCTATCCTCTTTTTCTCCTTTTTTGCTTAAATCTACGCAGGAAAGGGGAACGAAAATGACTCATATTTCAAGCCTGCTCTATGGACTCAAAAGTTTGTCAGCTTCAACTTAAAGATTTCAGCTTTACTGGCGAACAAAATTTACTAATTACAAATGGAATTGAACTTAATCATAACAAGATAACTGAACGCGAGCCAATCACCGTGCGTACGATCAGGTGCTATTTTGAGATGAAATCATTTGCTAAAATCTTTGGTGTCTGAAAAAGTCGAACTTTCTGATTGTCCACATTTTTTCAAATATGTCTATTTGTCCAAAAATGTCCCTTTACAATAAATCCAACATAAACTCAGATAATATTTACTAAGAAAGAACGGGAGTCCTTTATGAATATGCGGAACCTAATTTTTGATTACTTAGTTTCCTTGTATTTGACAAAATTCCGAATAAACATTTTTCCCTTCTGTCTGAAGGTGCTTATTTGTCCAAAAATACCCTCTGTGAAATAAATTCCAAATAATCTGAAATAAAATTACTCAGAAACAACGGGAGAACTAAATAAATAGTCGGAACCTTAGGTATGTTTAGATTATTAAAATTAACAAAGTTTTGAATTGAAATTTCCCGTCTATTCACCATTATTTTTGATTAAATCTCAATTTTTATAATTTTATAGTATGAATTCATAAAATTTCTGAAAAAAAATTCCGTACAAAATTTTTCGAAATAAAAATCTTCATTTATTAAATGAAAATTGGCTGAAATAATGTTCATGATTATTTTATTATAGCTTATCAGCACCGTCAAATCAGCTGATTACAGTGAACTATAAATACAAAATAATAATTGACGTTTCGGTTTATTCAGCATCTTCAGAACTATGTAAATTAACAGTTTAAAAGCATAATACGCAATTTGCGATTTTCTAAACTAGTTTTGCTCATTTCAAGCGCTTGTGTGGGCAATCACATTCAAAATGTCAAAATAGCGGGTCTATTAGACCCGGTCTATAAAAGATCGAAAGTGTGCGACAGTTGTAAGAACTTATTAAAACTGATTAGTTTTTCGCTTAAGACTTCTTCTTAATAAACTCGGACCTATTCATTAAAAAGGTAAGAAGGTTCAAAAATACATATTTTAAAAAACTCAAACGGTTTGACAAAAATTAAAGCTTCACAATTGGAAGTCCTACTAATAACCGACAGCTAAGGAGTTTCTGACAAATTAAAAAAAATGTTTTTTTTTAAATTTTACAAAATCGGTGTATTAATCGGTGCATTAATCGGTGCACTTTATCGTTGGTATCATTCTACGACTACTGATTTCAAGTTTGACAATAATTCAACGATTTTTCATAAGCACTCCTGAAAATCAAATCTTCAACCTATTTTTTGGAGTTCTTGTTTATTCCTTAGTCAGAATTCGTTGATATATACTGGTATTGGTATCAGTTAAAATTTTTCAGGAAAAAAGCAAGCAATTTGTGAAACTCTCATTAAAACAATTTACAAAAACACGATCAGTGATGATTAAATAGAATCTAATAACGTGAGTATAAGTTTACTAACTGAGGTTATAATACTAAAACGATCAAATCTGAGTGTTTACTGTAGATGTCCAGAAAAAGATGGAACAGTTGTCTATTGGATACATGGCCCATAACATGAGCGCTTAAGTATATATGTGAGAAATCTCGGAAACATATTTCTGGGAGTTAATAAATTAATTTTGACTGCTTACATAAATAATCACAAGTACTGAGAAAAACTGTTAAATGGTTCTTGTATTTTTTGTAATTAATAATTTGGCATACGATGTTAACGATCTTCAATAATGTGACCTAAATAAACTCAACATTAAGTATTTGGATTTGTTTTATCAAAATATACTAATATCTAACTGTATCTAACTGTATACTAATATACTATATATACTAACACCTAACAAACATTGCTTAAATTAATCAACATCTAATTTCCTGAAGTTGTCAAAACGAAACAGTTTTTAGCATTTCAAATCAAATTATTACTAAAATTGTTTGATGAAATTTGAATAATATTTTATAATTTATACTACGAAATTTATTAAAAAATTGGAAAAATGACGTTTGAATCCCCTGAAGTATTATCTATTTGATAACAAAAATTTCAAATTAAAAATAAACATTCATGAAAAACTTATACGTAAACTACGTGAAATAAGGGACTTTTTAAATGAACTCAAACGAATTCCAAACAAAGAATTATGTTTTTTTTATGTTAGTCTGAGTCTCAAACTCTGAGCATTGTTATTTGATATAATTTATTTTTTAATCAAATTAAGAAGTCTTAAATATGTGAAATTAAGATCAAGAATTCATAATAAACAAAATTAAAGAAGTTTTAACTAACGGTTATAATCACGTGTTTCACTTGTACTTAACTGAACAGTGCATGTAAAGTCTAATTCATAAACTTCTATGCAAAATTTAGAAATAAGGCACTTCTACAAAACACCAAACTACAGTATGTAACATTTTTGCTCCTCTTTTCCCAATTTGGACAAATCTGAATTCCACCGTTTTGATTGGTTCACACTGGATTGGATGACACTGATTATTAGATGAAATATTTAATTTCAATTTTTCTCCATACATAAAAATAAACTAGATTACCGTCAGCTTGAGTAAAACCGTATGATTCATTGACGTTGAAATAAGGCTGAATCAGATAAAAAAATCCATCTAAAGTTCATAATAAATACCACGAAACCGTTTAAAATTCATTAAGCTATTACAGATATTATACAAGATCGGAAGATCGCGGTACACCAGATCCAAGGGATTATAAGAAATAATTGATCTTGATTTGGTTGGTGAATAAAGTTTTTGTGAGCCTATTTGTAACGATTTTTTTAGTCTCTGGTTCGAAAAACAAAAATACGGCTTTATTTATTAGAAGTTGAACATGTATCTCAAATATTTTAATTTCCAAGACATTTTTATAACGTGTACTTTTGATAAACAATGGGCTCACAAATAATTCATTTACCCACAAAAACTTGAATAATTAGTTATTAAAATGCTTCTGGTGTACCACAACCTTCCGATCTTGCATAATCTCTGTAATACCTTTTCTTATATAAACCTACGTCTAAAACAAAGGTGGTCACAATGAATTTCAATGGTTAAATTGGGGCAACAACATTAATGACTTTTGGAACACACGAAGGATTAGGATAACATGCTATTTTGTTTTGCAGTACGTTCAAACTTAGGACGGCCACGGTCAAACTGAAAAATAAACAGAAAGTTCTGAAAATTGGCAAAACTTTTGACAATACCTGGACAAGAGAAAATCATTAAATAAGTTTGTATTTGAAACTTCTAATATAGTACTTAAGGGGGTACTCAACGGTTTTTTGTATTTTGAATCGGGGCTCTGAATAAAAAAAAACAAGTCATAAAATTATGAAAAGACTGATTTGAAGATCTGACCCTCTGTTATTAACCAAAAGTAAAAAATTATTTTTATGAGTACCACAGCACCATGTGGGAGTAGAGTTCTAGCACACTGAATGAAAGATGATGATTTACTGAACAAAAATTTGCTTACATGATATTAAAATTTTGGTCCGATATATTCTAGAATCATGAAAACGCCAAAATTTCAAATTAAACTAAAAATTTCTAGAAAACAGCTCGATACAATTTTTTTAATTTGAGTTTAAGCTGGAGTGATATGTCTTCTTTCTTTCGCATGAAATTTTTTTTGAGTTCTATGCAAGGAATAATAGAAAATTGCATTTTAGTTCAGCCGGAAGTCGATTTTCGGAGTTTCTAAAAAATAATTTTCATTCGATTTCACCGAAAGTGCCCTCAAATTAAAGCTTGCGCAAAACTAAACGAAAGAGGTGCTAATCACTTTTACATATTCTTGGATTTTTTTCATTTAGATCGAGGTTTATGACTTTTGTTCCGAAAAATACTTAGAAAAAATGTGAAAACCTCGAAAATTTTTGGAAAATTCTCGATTTTTTTTGTGGTACGATCCGAATGCATGTTTGGTGGCTTTCTGAGGCCATTGTGCATAACCATGTCCCTAGCCGGAAATAAAAACCGTGAGTAACCGTGAGTACCTTATTTCTGATACAGCGCCAGTTCGCCGTGACGGTTCGACTTTGACTCTAAAATTATGTGTGATCATGAACTAAAAGGTCGTAATGAGCAAAAATATGAATTCAAGGCAATTTATAAGGTTTCCTGTCTACCGCTCACATGATCTTATGGTTGCTAATACGGTTATGAGCAGGGGTCGGCAAGACCTGTCCTTGTCCTGTCCTAAATTTGAAGACAGGACAAGGACAGAAAATATTAAAACCTGTCCTAATTTCTGTCCTAGGCCCGAAAGTCCTAGGCCCGAAAGTCGACTCTTAAAAAAAAATTTGTGTTATTTTACTTCACCTACAGTGACAAAAATTGACCAACAATTTCGAAAAATTTACAAAAACACGATCTGTAATTATAAAAAGACAACATTTATTTATCTACGTTTTCACTTTAATTAAGCATCTTCAGGATATAATTATTCTCAGTTAAAAGAATTTAAACCAGCGGTCGGATTAACCTGCGTAAACCTTATCGATCTTTTTTATCGAATCCGATTCGATTCAGGTTGTTTGAAGATCTTCGATTGATTCAAGTTCGTATCCGATCATCGAGTTTCTAAAATCTCGATTCCGATCAGGTTTCTTAAATCTTGGGGCGATTCACTAACATAGTGATTTTTGCGGATACTTGGATGTGTGTAAGTTCGCTAAATAAACTTATAAGAAAAAATTTAGTGGGCAAAAATTAAATTTATTACGTGCACTAATTGTTTGTTGAGAATCTCAACTTAGAGATGATTTATTTTAAAATAACTAATCATGGCGAAGCGGTCAATCAGATGCGGCGTTTTGCCACGCGTGGGCGACGACATTGAGAATGAGAACCGATTTCGAAACCGTAAGACCAATCGTTTTATTAAGCACTGCTTACTTTCTTGGTTTCAAATTGTAAAATTCGAATTTTGTTAAAACAGCCCAATAAATCAGAAATTGGAAATCATTCTGCAATTTATTTGTTCCTAATTCTTTCGACGAAGCTTGATCAGAGTTGCCTAAATGTTGGCTCAGTCGGAAAGTTGTATCAGGCATTTTTGTTCCGTCTCTCACCTAGAACACCAGCTATTGAAAAACTTTAGTATTCTATCAGATATATTTCTTAAAGGAGGTTTTGGGCGTCTTCAAATCAAATATGTTCCATTTAAAAAGCGTCTTAGCGCATCTCAGGCTTGAAAAGGGATGGCTTTGCGTGGGTTTTCCATCCTTTTTATGCGTAATGTTCAAGCAAAATAAAGGAGAAAATGGGGGCATAGAAAATTCAAGCTATTGGTATCATCCCTTTACAACCTTTGGTGCTGATATAGAAAGAAATTCTGAGAACTTAGATTTATTGATATAAAAACCCTTGGCTAGGTCACTCCCGATTGTTAAATTTACACTAAGGTGGGATGCTAAGCATTGATATGAAAACAAATACAAAATCATTTGAATTTCGGCTTTTCCAAGGCCCTTAAAATTTAATTGTTACGCAGAAATTTCTTGCGTCACTATTTAAAAAATACTGTAACTTGTTTATTTTAACAAATTTTTTAGTAAACCACATTGTTCTGGTTTGACGTAATTGGAATCAGCTTTCAATATTGAACCATGCATTTTGACAGATAACTTCTATTGTACCGTTCACCTGCACGAGGCGTGTTTCAAAGTCAGAGTAGACAATATATATTGCGATAGTGTAATTTTGGCCCGCGGATATTCGAGACAGACCTACCGAAAGCTCCTCTAATTTTGCCTAATTAATTTTCTTGCACGGCACCCACCTGGTGTGAAAAAATAATTTCTTTATTACTCGTGGATTTGGACCCAACTATGAGTCTAAAATATAACGGATTAAAAAATATCAGGAGTGTTTTCACAGCGAAATTTTAGCGAAAATTGGTTAGCAAAAACTATATGTGGGATCTGAACACACTTCGTTGCGGGCTAAGGGGGTGTAAACATCTCTTCAGGTGGGTGGTTAAGGTTTTACAAAATTTTTTATTATATGCGTTTATTACCTCGAATATAGTTAGGCGAAAGTTAGATTTCGACGGACTCTTTCGATGCATGACTCGCGAAAGAAAAACTTTCGTAGTCATCATACTGTAAAATTTTCCGGAATACATTATCATATACTCAATATTCATCTGGTGGCACATCTTTTTTAATTGATCAAAAATTGATTTCTACCATTACTAAGTCGATAATTATCTTGGCGCACTGTGGATATGTTTTCGGTTTGCGTCAATGAATAGAGAATTCGCCCTATTTGGGGCAGAGTCCCAGTATTTCCAATCGTTTAGTAGACAATTTTCTGAGCACGTCTCTTACGTATCTTGAAAATTCTCTTTGATATTGTTGTATGTTTGATTTAAAATGCTTTTAAGTTGAAGTCTAATGGTTATTGTTTGAAAGACGTTGTGGTTCATCGAACGTTAGGTTCATGACACTGTTGCTGATCAATGAGAAAAACAATACTTTTATTCTTCGCGCCAATTTCCAGCTTATTTTATAATCGAGAAATATCAATTTATAAAATATCGTTCCTAGGCTGTCACCTAAGTCGACAAAACGGGAATAGAGACAAACGATAGAAAAGAAGGTAAGCCAATATTGATTATTTGGATTTTTTAATTTAAAAAAAAGTCCAAACATTTTTTGAACAACAAATTAATTATGCAATACAATTATGTGCTCCTGCCAAAGGCAGGCTTGTATTGCAGTTTAAATCTTGTGGCCAAAATTAACTAAATACACTAAAAGTTTTTACACTAAAATGGGCATTGTATTTAACTTTTTTCTTGGTGGGGCGGCATACGAGCCTGCGGTGGTGCGAGCCGAATTGAGAATTTATTTAAAATCAAATTTCCCTGATACCATTCACGCCAATGGGTGTAAAATATTCAAAAATGGTAAAACCGCCTTGAAGACCTGAAACTTTAGATTTAAAAACATTTTTCGACCTTTTTTTAAATTAAAAACTGCAAAATAATCAATATGCGCTTACTTCATCTGTTCTATCCGTTTGTCTCTGTTCGTTTTGATCAGAGCAAAGGTGACACGCCATAGAACTGATTATTTTCATAAATTGAATATTTCTTCGATAATTAAAAATAAGCTGAAAAATGGCGCGAGAATAAAAGTATTGTTTTGATGTTTTCTCATTTTGATCATGAACACGTGGTCATGAACCTAGACGTTTATGAACCCACGTCATTTCAAAAGTAACCTAAGACCTTCAAACTTAAAAGCAATTAAATAAAACAACTAAGATCCAAGGGATTTTCAATTAGGGTAAAAGACGTGCATCATGAATTGTCTACTGAAACGTTATGAAAATACTTTGACTGCCCCAAATAAGGCGATTCTCTTTACTGAGCAAACGGAAACCAAATTTCACAGTGCGCCAAGATATTATCGACTAAGTATGGTAGAATTAATTTTTTGATCGATAAAAAAGACTGCATCAGATGACATGAGAACCGCATTTCCGGAAATTCTAAGTAATTTTTTATTCTATCATAGAATAGGGAATTTTGATTGAACGTTTCGACCTTGAACACGCTATTTTGCGGTGTGAGCAGAGAATATCGCCGGAATTCTAAGGCTAGATTGCTTGACCCACCGTTTACGCTAACGTTTTCTCGCGAATCCTTTTTCCTCTCGCTCACACTGAAAATGGGCTGCTTAATGTCGAAACGTCAAATAAAATCCTATCCAGATGAATAAAAAATATGTATTTTTATGTCTCAAAAAAACCAAGAAAGATTCTAGAAGTATGATGATTACGAAAGTTTTTGCGGTCCTGCATCGGAAAGAGTTCGTCGATCTAGTTTTTTCGCAAAACTATATACTCCCTATTCACACTTTGTTAACTAACCCGGCCCTGATTCAGAAAACATAGCTGTGTTTTTAAGTTTGGTAGGCCGGAATATTACAAAAGTGTGAATAAGGGATATCGAGTAATAAACCAATAATATAAATGCTATTTGTAAATTTGTTTAACCCCACCATGAACGAGATTGTTTATCCCTTAACCGCACGAGTGTTGTTCAGATACCAACATATGTAATTTTGCTAAACCATTTTCGCTAAACATTTGTCTTGATTAGAACAACTACTCCTATAAGTATATTAATTTTTAAGAGTTCATCATTTGGTCCAAATCACGACGATTAAATAATATATTTTTTCACCACCAGTTTGTTGCCGTGCAAGAATTATTTAGGCAAATAAGAAGGAACTTTGCGGAGAGCTGTTCGGATTTCGCTGGCCAAAATTACACTTCCCAAGATATTTTTTGGTCTCTGTGATTTGAAACACCTCGTGCAGGTGGAAAGGGTAATTAAATTACTCTGTCAAAGAGCACGGATCAAATATTGGAAAGCTGATCCAATGTACGTCAAACCAGAAAATGGGGTTTAACTAAAAATATTTGTAAAAAAAATGTTATGTTTCTTCATAGATAAGTGAGCGGGCAAAGATTTTCGTACTAATTTAAAAATTTAGGGCCTTGGAAAAGCCGAAATTCGTATGTTGTCGTTTTTTTCAACTCAAGCTTAGCAGCAGCCACTGTGAAAATTTAAAATCGCGGAGTGACCTAGCCAAGCGTTTGAAATTCAATAAATCAAGTTCTCAGAATTTTCTTTCTATAATATCCAAAACCAAGGTTTTAAAAGGGATGATCAATAGCTTGAGACTTTTTCATCTCATATACGTGATATGGAGTCTCCATCAACCTTTCGGTTTCTAATAATAAGCTTATTGAAAGTGCATTCTATTTCTCTAAGATACTCTCAAATGTTGACGGCCACGAGGAGGTTTTTACTCTTTTGAAAGAATACTAGATAGAGGAGATCTCAAATAAGACAGAGAGAGAATCTCAAAAAAGAGGGAGCGCCCGTAGAGCAGAGTCCTTTCATTGAATTCGAGGAAAAGAGTTTGATAAACTTTTATTAATACTTATATTCAAAACTTGAGAGTTTTTGATAATATTGACAGTATTATTGTAAATTTTTACTAAGGAAAAATGTCAAAAATAACTTATTTTCAACTGCACGTTATCTGTAGGCTGCAGTTCATATTTAAAAATAATCAAAAACTTGTAAATTATTACTTACGCAAAAGCGCACTTTTGCAGGGAAAGGTGCGTTAATTTAAGGAGAAATATCTTTAAACGTTGAAAATGGTCCCTACTCTTTTTTTGTCAGGATTAACTTTCCAGCGTCCTCTGCAGGTTCGAGATGACAAGTTAACTCCCGTAGTTCTGTTGCGCCAGTCTGTGGCGCAATGACCTTTTAATCACAATTTAGGACGCCTTAATTTCGTGTATGAATGAAATTTACAAAATGATGATCGACAATTTGAATAATTGACGTTGTGCCCGCGTTTTTTCTATGAAAATTTTCACTGTATTACATACTGTTTTTTTTGCAAAAAAAATTTTAATCCTCAAAAAAAGCCTTTGATGGGACCGAGAAAAAGAATGTCTAAGACTTTTTCTCATTCACACCATAGCCTCAAAGTGATCCCGTGACCGATAATTCAAGGAATAAGGTTGGCCCAAAATGTACTTGTTTTTTTTTCAAAAAATTTACTTAAGATAAATTTTGAAAGAAGTGGAAGTTGGTTCTTTTAGAGCAATTTTTAAGAGTTTTTTCTCCTTAACACCAAAAGACCAAAGATCACGTGACTTTCAAATCAGGAAATAAGGTTTTGATTAAGTAAACAAATAGTTGATCAATACGCGGAAAATTTTTCTGGCCAAGAAACACCTAATTCAAGGGTTTTGAACATAATAATTTTTCCAAAAAACGCTGCAATAAAATCAAGCGCCTGCGCCACGTATGGTCATAAATTTTTTTAACAAAATTTTTTAGTTAAAATGACTCTTGTATTTAGTTGTGGACGATTATTTCTCTCTTTTTCTGTCGCTTACGCAATTCATTGTTATCCTTAGTTCGAGTTTGACTTTCTAAACTTGCTCTATTTAACCGGAGGCAATTTAAATGCACATAAAGTCTTAGAAATTGGTGTGACGATTCTTTATAGCGGTCTTCACGTGATTTTCAGTACTCTTTTGAAAAAAAAACAGTAGAGTAATGTTTTGAAAACAATTACGCTCAAAAAATTCCAGGGTCAACTTCAAACGTTTTTAAGACTTTTTTACACATTACAACCAAAGTCCGATAACAATCACGTGACGAAATAATCCAGAAAATAAGGTTTGGAATATTGTCTAAATTAAACTTATTTCTCGAAAAATAGAGACACGTGACGTTTTTTGGAGGATTTATTATGTTCAAAACTTCTTGACTTAGTGTTAATGGCCCAATAAAAATTTTTCGACGTAAATTTGACTAAACTATCTTGTTAAATTGAACTAAAAACTTATTCTAATTGTGAAAGGTCACGTGACGTTTTTAGGTCTTTGATTAATGAGAAAAAGTCTTTTAAAAACTTTCTAGAACCACTTTCACTTCTTTTCAAAAATTGATTGTAAGGTGTGGGGACGAGTAATGAGCGAATTTCTTAGAAAACTTTTTTGCTTACCCCATTTGTAGAGAATTTCCAACGAGTTTTTGAAAGCTTTAGGAATTTTTTTCAAAAAAAAGTAAGTTCTGAGATTTTTGAGAATTTGACAAAGTGAAAGGTACCAATTTCGATCTATAATTTATTTAGCCACCTATTTCAAAATTGCGAATGTATGACACTTTAGGGGGTAGGTGTCGTTTTTTTTTTAACGCCTTTATGAATTAATTTATTGATACATTAATACGGTTATGACTAAAGTTGACCAAGAATCTATGGTGGCGAATTCATTTTTTTTTAAAACAATCTAGAACAAAATCTAGAATTTCAAAATTCGATTATTTTTTTGCTTTAAGGGGGTAGGTGTCGCTTTTTGGTACCTTTCCATCAGACCTCAGAACAGTCTAGGGCAGTTGTAAACATGCTGAGGATAACTTTGTTAAGATTCTAGCCTTCGTCTACGATTACACATCTCAAAGTCAACTTGTTAACATACACTCCAGGTGTGAGTCTATTCTAGGCACTAAACGGTTTTTTTTAATTTTCTTCTTTTAACCCCACACATACAAAGCGTCTCCAAAAATTTACACAAAGTAAGGGAATAAATGAGAACAAAAAAAGTGAGAGAAGAATTTTTCGATTTTTGATTTTTTTTTTCTAGATCTCACTTAAACGCCGATTTTGCCAAGTTTTTCGACTTCAAGCCTGATCTTCTTTTAGACGATGTTTTAGAATGAAGCCATTTTTTCGACTAAGGTAGATAAATATAATGCAGTAAAAGTGATGAAAGGAATTTTCGATAAAAATTCTAGAATTCTAGAAAATTGAATGAAGTGAACCGGACATGAAAAGTTCGAAAAAAAAAGTTCGTCTGATGCAAACAAAAGTACCACCCAAATTGAAGCTGAGATTTCACTGATCAAAAAGTTGGCTCACAGCTAATCAAAGATTTTCAACAATCAGCGGTTTACTTATAGTCATATTTCTAGAATTTAGGATGAAATTCCAAAAATCCGAGACCAAACATATTGACGACAGTATTATTATTACCTTTAGTCGAAAATGGCTTCATTCTAAAACATTCGTCTAAAAGAAGATAGAGCTTTGAAGTCGAAAAACTGGAAAATGTGCGTTTAAAGTGAGATTCTAGAAGAAAAAAATCAAAATCGAAAAATTCCTTCTCATCACTTTTTTGTCTCTACATTTATCCCTAGTTGTGTAAATTTTGAGACGCTTTGTATGTGTGGGTCTAAAAGAGAAAGAATTTAAAAAAAAACCGTGTTAGTGCTCATAGAATAGACTCACAACTGGATAGTCGTGATGTAACAAGTTGACTTTGAGATCGTGTAATCGTTAACGGAAGGCTAATCTAATTAACAAGTATCCTCAGAATTGTTTACACACTGCGCCCTAGAACTGTTCGAGGCGTGATTGAAACGGGGGGGGGGTGCTCAAAAAGCGACACCTACACCCTAAAGCAAAAAAATATCGCATTTTGAAAAATCGTAGATTTTGTTCTAATTGTTTGAAAAAAAATAATTGCCAACCACGAGATATCCTTGGGGTCAACTTTCTAGGTCAAACCGATATTAATGTATCATAAATTAATTCTATAAATGGGCTTAAAAAAAACCGACACCATACCCCTTTTAATAGTGTCTACATTCGCAATTTTGAAAGGGTGGCAAATAAATTATAGAATCGAAATTGGTACCTTTACTTTATCTCTCTC